>JAMKCH010067005.1:0-18592 GCA_023653785.1 Ophioderma brevispina
AAAGGGTTTGACACTTGGAGAGGAGTGGGCAATGAGGAAGAGAGAGTTAGAGTGGGGTCTGAGCTGTCTCTGAGGAGTCATCAATCAACTTTTATTTGCAACTTAATCAGCACAGCAGTACACGAAAAGAAACATGCAATACAGAGTATATTCAATATGATTAAAAGAATGTTACCAAACAGCAAATATTTCACAAGCATTGCTAAAAGAAAAAATAAAGTGAACTGTGAATGTGAAGATCGAGGTTGGTCACTACTGCTAAATGCAGGGCTTGAAGGTGCAGTGGCCTCTTTAAGTTCTACAATTATGCAAAATATTAGTATCACAAGATACATGTCACAAAAAGGACACGACAAAACAGGACAAAATAAACATGCTAACTAGCAAGCAAGGAAGGAGCGGAAGGATCGGGAAGGAAGGAAAGAAGGAAAGAGGAAGGAAGGAAGGAGGGAAGGAAGGATGGGAAGGAGGAAGGAAGGAGAGGAAGGGGAGGGAGGGTGAAGGGGAGAGGGAGAGGAAAGGGAAAGGGGGAAAAGGCAGAGTAAAGGCAGACGAGGGAATAAAGGAGTAAAAAGGTTAGAGGAGGGAGAGAGAAAACACAGGAAGGAGAGAGAGAAGAGAGAGAAAGAAATAAAGAAAGACAAAAGAAGGACGAGGGAAGGAAGGAGGCTATAAAAAGGAGAAAGGAAGTAAGACGGACAGGGGAGGGAAATAATAGGGCAAATCATTGAAGAAAAGAAAAAAGCCGAAGTAAAGAAAAAGTGACGATCACCATACAGCAGAGTTATTAGTTATTGATGATGTCCTTCTTCATTCTCGATGTGAAGCGCAGGATGAGAGGGGAAGAAGATTTGAGTCATTGGAAAGAAGATTCCAGAGCAAGGTTCCTTGGGATCTAGAAGTGGGGCTTGGCAAGACCGAATTCGTAGCCGTGAGGAAGGATCCATCCCTATTATATGGTTTATAATGATGAGAATGAGAATCGATGTTAAAAAAGTCATTAATCGAGAAGATCCTCAGGGAGAAGCCTCGTGATTGGGAAAATGATACATAAAGGTTACCAATTGAAGCTTGTAAATATCCATGTATTTTCAAAGTTGACAAGGAGGAGAACAAAGGTCTGTGGATCAGCCCACATAGAATGGTACAGGGTCCTTATAACCTTCTTATTGAAGGAGAAGAGGAAATAAAGAATCAAGATTAGCGTTGTTAGGATCACACCAGATCATTAGCAGCCATAAGACAATAGGAGGACAAGGGAAGTATAGAGAGTTTTAAGGGAATCTTGAAGAAGAAATGGGCGGACTTTGAGTCTGGAGGTTTTGAGGTGAAGGTGGGTGGGCATCAGGGTTAGGTACTGTCTCCATGATATTGGCAATAGTGGTTACAGAGAGTGCAAGAGAGATTTGATGAGTGAGATGTTGAATGCGGAGATTCGGTTTTGAAAAAGTGAGGGGACAATGGAGGACTGAATGAAAAGTTTGAAAATGGAAGGAGCTTTTGAGAGTAAGGAATGAGTCAGAAGGTAAAATCTCGAGCAGGGCGGGGGAGTGAGATTGGGTATGGTAGACCCATGTGGTATGTGGCAGAAAGAGGGTAAAAGCAAATTCAGTGTGTGTGAGATTTGATGATGGATCATGGGAGAGAGAAGAAACAAAGATGGAAGAGCCTGTGAACCCAAGCTTGGAAGGAGATTTGTGTGCCAAAGAAGGTGAAGAGCTAGAAGGGATGGTGGAACAAGTGAAAAGTTGTGTTAGGAGGTGGGAATTGGTGACGAGGCCTCATACCTGGATGATGACAAAGTAAATGGTGAATGGGAGCAGCTGCTATGACAGCTAGAGTACGGTTTGGGTAGGTGAAGTTTAGGAATGTGGGGATTCTACACAGAACAAATTTCTTTGAAGATGAAAAAGGAATGGTTCATAGGTTGTGTGAGCCTATGGTGTCCGAGTGAACTGAAGATCTAAGATTTTTGAGAAAAGAAGTAGTAGAGAGTGATGGAGGTGTGGTGTGAAGTTGATGGGTTGGGAATGGAAGAGACTGAGACTGAATACACACACGAATGTGGTCGTTCGGCTTGGCCAGTACAACCCTCAGGAAAAGGACGGGCACAGACATAGGATGCACAGCAGCATGTTTTTGACATTGACATCATTTTACTGTTTGCTCTCATTTGACAGGAGAGCGCTATTGAATACAAGGACTGTACTTACGCCACATAATATTATATACAAGATAGGCAACTGAGTTGAGAGATGGTCACTCATCCACGCCATTTCACACCTATTGAAAGCTTTACAAACAACCCTACAATGGGCTATGATTGGCAGGCTGCAGCTTGTATGTGAGTATAATGATATTTTACATGCCACAAACCGCTTTTGAAAAATTGCTTGAAAGGTCTCTGGTAAACGGAAAAGCACATTCGCTACTAAAAGGCAAACAGTTTTTGAATTTTGGGAGGTGAAAAGAATGAGAGAAGTAGTTACAATAAAATATCACACACCGCAAGACCAGAACTTAGACCGGTCATTTTTGCCCACTAGAGATTTTCTCTTAGGGTTTGTACAGGTTTGTATGGAGATGCGCAGTAGACAAATTCTCCTCGTTTCAGTTTTATTGCACGCATGAGGTACTGAATATTCAAGAAATGTGTTTTACAGATCTACGTTCAGAGTAAAAGTCATGGGATCGTACTTACGTTTACCGATTAGTTAAACAGTAATTTATATGCGACCCTAATTTTATCACCGATAACATTTTTGTAATTCGTTGTCTGGTAACACCTTTCCACTGTAAACTTCAAACAACATTGTGCAATTTTATGAATGTAGAGTTGATTGAAACTTGGCTGCACAGTTAAAGTTTTAATTCAAAAATGACATTTTCTTCGGTTGACCTACCCATGCATTTAAAAATTGTACCACACGAGTACCATGCCGGATTATTACATAAATCATAAGTGTGCATTTCAAGGGATGAACTAAACTATCATATTAGCTGGAGGAATTGTGCTTTTCAGCTCGTGCATTTCCTCCAGGAAAATACCTTTCCACATCTGGTCCATTAGGTAAACAAAGGGCAATTTCCATACTGTACGAGGACCAGGGGGTGGGTATTTACTGCCTGCCGCGATATTCCATATGCACAAAGTGTAGTATTCTTGCAATATTGTTATTGATCGTTATGCAAAAACAGTGAGACAAGCCGTTATGACTTTTAAAAAAACAAAATTCCGCGGTTTTCCGCGCGCTAATACGGGAATTCCGCACAGAAAGGCAAAATCTGCGAATGACAGTCATTTTCCACGATCGCGGATTACCGGGGGCCCTATCATTACGCCCCTGTTAATATCCGGGGCTGTGATTGAGTTTTGTGGAAAATCCTGAATTAGCTAAAAAAAAATCCTGAAAAAACTCTAGAACGGGTGAAATTAAATCTAAGTTGCGGACATTTGAAAATAATGAAATCTAGGAAAAATTCCTGAAGAATTCAAAAAACCCCTGGACTATATCCTAGCTGCATTGAACACGTACAAGTTGCAAATTACCGTAACCACTTGGGTATAAGCCCACCGTCGGGTATAAGCCACCCCCAATTTTCAAAGAAAATGCAGGAACAACTCACACAAAACTGGTATAAGCCCAGGTGGTCATTTTTTTGGGCATTTGGGCCCATTACCCGTCAGTGGATGAATTGCAGCTTTTAAAACTTAAACCTTTCTCTTCAAGCTATACGGAACGTGACACCGATCAATGCAGTGTAGCACCATTTTAACAGTCATTTATGATCAGTAGGGACCGCCATCCCCAATCTCTATACCTCGTTCTTGTAGGTTGTGCATTGTTAAAAAATAAAATTGATTTACTGTATCTGGGACTGTATCACATGTTTTATGTCACAATAAATACTGGGTAAAAAATAAAGAATTCACTGTATGTTGTGATATCAATAAAGTTTCTGCTGTTCATAAAGTGCTTTTTAGATTTTTTATCCATCAAGTCTCTAGACATCGCGTATGATTCCGAACAACGTACGGGTGGTGGTGGCGCGAGGCGGCCAAACTCCCCGCAAATGTCTCCCTTACTGTTGACTTTTAGTATTTTTCTTACAAATTTTTTTTATGAGGTAACAGTAAAGAGAACAAAAGTTTATGATAACCTTACTGTCCTGACCCGTATTTTTACTAGTTCACTGTTTCATTAGCTACACTAAAACCTTACCTGACCCGTACATCTCCACTCGACGCAATGACTAGCTACGTTCGTGCAAGCAAAGTGCTACTTCACAGTCCCAGCCCATTTTGATACATTCGTCCGCGGGCATTATAACTATTTCTTCCATAGCTAACATTTGCTAGATTCAAATTCGGCTTTCCCCTGTTCCATTTTCGATCTTGATTTCATTGAGTATAGATTAACCCCTTTTTGGTGACAGGTATTAAAATTTTAAAAGAAAAATCCAAAGCCATCCACCCCCCAAACGTAATGTGGTTTCCATTTGAAAAAGCACCGCATTATCCCTCCGCCATTGAGGAGACAACCAGTTGCGCGGGGAACTTGCGTGTCGTATAAGACCGGTTAACCTTTGTGTTGGTGGTACTCACGTGGCAGCACCGCAGCCCGGCCGCAGTTTTCATTTTTGTTTTATAAGTACGACATCCGCCTCTCTTTTGTGTGTGGCTTAGCCGTTGTTTTCTGGTACTTCCTGTGACGATCCGACGACGCACTTTGCCCTAGCCTATCATTTGATTGACATCAGAGTGTGTCACGTCTATGGTCCATGTTTTGACGGCGAATACCACCTTGCTAGGCATCACAAGTCTTTGTTTTGACAAAATCGAGCTAGTCCATCCAGAAGGACCCTCGTTCATCCCTGTGTCCATCCCCCCTGTGACCTAGCCAACCGAGCACGCCGCTCGGTGGGCTAGGTCATTGGGAGAACGATAGTCCCTCTAGATGGACTAAATCGAGCTTGATAACAAACACTCTGTGGATCTAATCAAAGTAACGCAAAAGTGGTGGTTTGCTTGCTTTGAGGAACAGAATTATAACTGAAAGATAGAAATTTTTTTTTTCTTTTCATGTTTATCTGTTTCCAAATAAAGTGCATACTGCGCCTTTCCGTGGCATTATATGCTCTTAAAACATTTATTGGATTTTTTGATCCGATATTTTCTCCCAAGTTTCAAGCCCCTCCCCGGGATAAGCCGCACCCTATTTTTTGAGTAAATCTTCCATTTAGGGGGTGTTTGCTATACCCGAGTGGTTAGGAGGGCTCCTAACTGCTTGTCTGGTGAAAGGAAAGCAAAATGCACAAAACCAAAATATAAGGAGCTATCGGATACTGTTTTTTTTTTAATGATAGTGACGTCATTCCGGAGTCAACTATTTATCGATGGTCAAAATGCTTCAAAATATTGTCTGGGTGTTTTTTTGGTGGGAAAAAGTGTGGAATTTAGGAATTTTAGTGTGCCTCATTTGGCGCTGTTGTTTTTTTTTTAAAAAAAACAAATAAAATGAGGAAGGGAAGAAAATAAAATAAAAGATAATAAAAATAACGTACAAGCCATTTTTTCTCCAAAATTCAAAACGCATTCCCGAAATTCGCGTGCCATTGCAATTTCTTGTATTTATCCGCGGCCACCCCGAGCTCCGTCCATCACGGCCAGCCTGAATTGCTATACCGCGGGAAAAACACTCTGATGATCAATTAATATTTCACACTGTGTGACATCGGACACGATCAAAGTCCAAAGCAGCAAAGCACCCAAAAACCCTATTCACGCTGTTAGGCAAACGTTTTTTTATGTGCCTGAGAGAAACGGTGAAAAAATAACCAACCAATGACTATTTCCACAAAAATGATGCACCTACTTGTCCACAAGTGCTAGCAATAGTAAAGAAAACATGTACAACTATAAATTCTAACCGATTTAAGCACACGTAAGTCCTCACATTTAATTAATTTGTTTCATCATGTTTTGCTTAAAAAGCACCCGAAACATGTACTTAATTTGTTCTTCATAATGAAGTGTCCTAAATACCACTCGTTAACCCGTCTCCCATCTATGTTGCAAATATGAATTTGTAAAGCGCATTTTTCAAATAATGGCATTGGGGTGACTCCTACAATGGCATATTCTACTGAGCTGCTCTTGGGTTAACCCTAACCCCACAAAGACATTTCCCAAGGAACTCACTGAATCTCACAAAACCACACAGCAAAGGATATCTGCCACTTATACCACTGAATCTCACATAGCTCAGAAAAACAAAAAACAGTATAGAATTACTTATATTTAAATCACTGAATCTCCAAAATCACACACACTGGTGTCCATGCATTGTAAACCACTGAATCTCCCAAATCGCACAATAGCTTATTGCAGAGTGTTTAATCACTGAATCTCACTAAGTCTCACATATGTCCATTGTGTGTTTTGTGAAGATTTTGTGGGTTAGGTTAAGGACCATCGTCATCGTGAATGGGTAAACGGTTTTCCTCAAAGTACGAGTAAGGGTTCCCCAGTTAGTTTCTGGAAGCCATTAACTTCACATTAAATGAATGTCTTAACATGTTGTTCATTAAGATGGTATTTGGAATTTATGCAAAACCATATGTGTTTCCTTTTCCCTGTTGCCAGCATGAGCGGCCATTTCAAAGAGCCACTTTGCACATGCGACTACAAAATATCAAAAGCAATTCAGAATCGATTTGATTATATATGTTCCTTAGATAATAAATTACCTTTTGAAATAGTGAATCCTCGAAAGTTGTCTAAAAACGGAAGAAATCCATCATTTCCGGTGACACAACCTTTCTCATAGAGGACTCATTTGCCCCGGCCTGAACGAAATTGTGACCTTTGATCCGGAGGTCACAATGGCAGTATACCCTGAGTGGACCTAAGCTGAATCCCTCAGCCTCTAAATAACGCACGACGTTTCACACGGTTGCTTGCTATTCACTTGAGCGTCATTTTGTTAGTTGCGAACGAGGGGCCAGGGACTCAAGGCTAGCCTGGACCCACCTAAGGTGCATACTGGAGAAAAACCCGGAGGAAAATTAATCCTTGTTGGTAAACACGTGTTGACCCATGTGACGTATGTATGACCTCTGGTACCTTGGCAATTATGGCTTCATTCATGCAACTGATGGCAGAAGTGATTGTAGTCGCAATTTTTCTTCACAATTTTTAATTTCTAATTCTTTCAGTTTTCACATATGTCACGCAATAATATAAGACTCTCAAGTGTGTTTGATTGTAAAAACATGGAATCTATCGCACATTTAGGAGGATTTTGAGATCGACAAGTTGAGTATGTACCGGGGCAAAGGAAAACACATATGGTTTTTTTGCATAACTTCACATAACCGTTAATGACAACATGTAAAGACATAATGTGAAGTTATGCTTAGCAGGCTAGTTCCCCAACCCGTAGATGCAATCAAGGTGACCGAGAAAAAATCTGGAGCATATGGCAAACTCTAAAACGGTGCAAGGAGAAAGCACCTTTGAATTTTAGAGATTGTTTGGCCAGGAGGGTCGTAAACATCTTTAGTCCCTGGGATAATTGCAATCCATGTTTTTTCCTCTGCTAATGCTAGCCCCGGGAAAGGTTTGCATCATTTTTAGGATGTTTGGTTATTTTTTCATCGTTTTCTTCTTGTTTTCACCATATGTTAACAATGGGTTCTCGAACCACAAGTCTCACCCGATTTCGTCGTATAGCTGTAAGACAAAGAGCAGCAAACCAGATTGCAACTGTACAAGTAGAAGTGTTCCCAAAGAAGTTGTGCAATCAGATACAGTGAGGATTGCAGATACCCCCTCCCCAGAACACCCCACCCCCCTCCCAAATACCCTGCAACACCCCACACAACGCCGAAAACACCCTCAATGCCTCGTAACACCCCACCCCTTCCCAACCCTCCCCAACAACCCCGCAACAACCCCACCTTACCCCTCCCAACACCCCACTCTCCGCCCCACACCCCTGCACCACCCCACCACCCTCTCCAACACACCGCAACATACAACCCCACCCCCTCCCAAACCTCGCAACACCCCCCAAAAAAACCCGCAACACCCCACCCCCCTCGCCAAACCCACCACCCCGCAACATCCACCCCCCTACCCAACACCACCGCCAACAACCACCCACATCCTCCCCAGCACCACCCCCCTCACACCCCACATCCTCCCCAACACCCCCACCCCTCCCATCACCCTGCAACACCGCAACAACACCCGCAAACACCCCAACACCACCGCAACATCCCACCCCCTCCCCAACCCCCGCAACACCCCCCCAACAACCACCCACAACACCCCAACCCCCTCCCCAACACCACCGCAACACCCCAAACCCCCTCCCCAACACACCTCAACACCCCCACCCCTTCCCAAATACCCCGCAACACCCCACTTTCCTCCCCAACACCACGCAACAAACCACAACCCAACCCTGCCCCCTCCACCCAACCTCCTTCACCCCCCCCCCCCCCTCCCCCCACACCAGTGGACACCCCACCGGCCTCCGCACACCCCTCCCATCCCCCGCACCCCACCCCCCACCCCCTCACCTCACACACCCCGCCCTCATTCCCCCACCCCCCCCCACCCCACCCTCCAACCACACCCCACCACCCTCCCCACCAGCACCCTCAACCCCCCCCCCCCTCACCCTTCACCCCCCTGCGACCCTCCCACCCCCCTCCCACCCCCTTGTCCTCCCAGGCCCCACCAGTCCACCACCACCGCCCCCCTCCCCACCCCCCCTCACACACCCCCCCTCCGCCCACCCGTCCCCCGCCCCTCTCCCTCCCCCCCAGGGAACCCCGACCCCTACACCCCCTCCTCACCCCCCCTCCGTCCACACCCACCGAGTAAACACACCCCACCCACCTCACCAACCAACCCCTCCCCACACCCACAACAATCCCACCTCCTCCCCAACAACACTCCAGGAGCGCATAACCTCCCCGCCCCCACCCCCCTACCCAACACACCTCACACCCCACCCCCTCCCCAACACCCCTGGCAACACCCCGCCAACACAACACCCTTCCACACCCCACCCTCCTCCCACACCTTCAACACCCAATCCCCCCCCAACACACCCTTCAACAACCCACTCCTCCCCCAACACCCACATCCCCTCCCCAACACCCGCCCTCACACACCAACCCCCTCCCCTTCACCCCTCAACACCCCAATCCCTTCCCCAACACCCAAAACCCCATCCCCCCTCCTCCAACCCCATCCCCCCTCCCCCAACAACAACCCATCCCCCTCCCCAACACCCATCCCCTCCCCAACACCCATCCCCCTCCCCAACACCCATACCCCTCCCCAACCCCCTCCTCAATGCCCTGCAACCAGCCACCATACCCCCTCCCCAAACCCCACATAATCCCATCCCCCCTCCCCACACCCATCCCCTCCCAACAACAAACCCCCCATCCCCCATCCCCAACACCCCATCCCCCTCCCCACACCGCAAGCCCCCCTCCCCCACACCCCCTCCCCCTCCCCAACAACCCCATCCACCCCCGCCCACCACCCCATCCCCTCCCCCAACAGCCCCATCCCCCTCCCCAACCCCCTACCTTTTCCCCCCCACACCCCAGTCTCCCCCTCCTCCAGCCGCACCCCCCTCACCGCGCCCCCCCCACCCTCCCAACACCCAACCCTCCCCCCCTACGCCCCGTCCCCACACACCCTCCACACCCTACCCCCTCTACCAACCCCCTCCCGCCCTCCCCCCCCGCCAGCCCACTCCCCCCTCCCCCCGCCCCAAAACCCCCCATTCTCCCTTTCCCTCCATCCCTCTTGCATATCCAATGTACTGTTTCAGCCTTACACAATTCCGATATTTAATTAGGTCAATTGCAACACCAATGCCCTTTAAAATTTGGCCCACCTGCAACTTTGACCTAATTATATTCACACAAAACAAAATGAATGCAGACTAGTCTTTCATGTCGTGAAGAAATTTGACTATCCTCCGATGTAACCGTTCAGCGATCCAAGCAATTATGGCATATTTTTACCCCCCCGTCATTTACTAACCAAGAAGCCGCATATATCACTTTCACATGGCAAACAGATGCGCACCATAATAGCTCTCATGCAGTGAAGGACTTTTGTGTATCCCGATGTAATGTTTCAAAATTATAGCAATACGCTGTTTTTGCCATTAATAGCTCATTTTGCATACTTAATTTTGCCTGACATAGCGCCCAAAATCTAATCAGGTTCAGAACTCTTCAGTCCCGTTTCCTTCCACCAAGTTACATCATTATAACGCATTACGGAACTCGCTGACAACTTGTAAGCAACCTTTTTTTCCTTAAATTGTGCAAATTAGACACTTAATTAGCATATTTTATGGCCCAAAATGCCACTTGACCCAATTATGATTAAAACAAAAGAGTGCGACATAGTATTCCTTTTTTCATGTAGCGAGGAATTTTGCCTATCCGATGTAACTGTTTTCAGAGATACGTATATGCTATTTAATTAGCTCATTTGGCATACCACTGGCCGCATATATCACACACTTTCAATTTGCAAAAAAGATGCGCACCATGATATGCTTTCATGTCACGTTGAAAGGAATTTTGTTTATCCGATGTAAACCGTTTAAAAATTATAGCAATTACGCTGATTTTTGCATATTAATTAGCCTCATTTGCATACTTAATTGCCCTAAATACGCCCGACATCTAATCATTCGAGACTCTCATCCCGCCCCTTCCACCATCCACCCGTGTACCATATTATACCCTTACGGAACTCCTCCTGAAACTTGTACACAAGCCTTGCGGGAAAATTTTCGTAAAATTATCCAATCATATACTTATTAGCATATTTTATCACCGCCCAAAATCTATCAAGCAAGTCGATAACTCAGGACCCGCTCCTTAGTTTCCACCAGTTTCCAACATCGTAGGTAGCCCTTACGGAACTTCATATAAATCGTACACAAGCATGTGAAAACGGACGCGAGCAGACAGAAAAAAAAAGACGGAATGACAGACAGACAGACGGAACGGACGGACAGACAGACAGACAGACAGACAGACAGACAGACCGACAAAAGTGATTACCAATCTCTTCTGTGCGAACAAAGTTTCAGGCTGCGACAAAAAAAGTCATATTTTCATAATATAAAGCTAAACCAGAATTTATTAAGGAACAATTTGCCTGTTTCGGAGGGTAAACGTTCTTTCTGGACCCCATGTATGAATGGGAATATCAATTTTTTGTTCAGTGGATTGTGAATCCATAATCCACCAGTCAGTGTCACTGATCAAGATGAGCTGCGCGATCTGATCAAGATGAGGCGTGCTGGTTCACAGTAGTGGTCGAAAGTATGGTACTTACGAAGCTATTCCACCAATTCCAGCCTTGCTGAAACCATGACATCAAATTTTTGGGTTAATGCAAGTCCCCATGTCGGCGGCACTGGTACCGTTTCCATAACTGACTATAACTCTGCACCACATGTTGAGTAACTCTCATCAGCCATCCATATTGTTCCCACTATATTTATTTTAAGTCCATTGCATATTCCGAAAAATAGCGTAAACTCTGAAAAAAAACGTGCACTTCAGTGTAGTTCTCCGATGTTCAAACAATGTGCTATTATTTTGTTTGGGATATGAACGGTCGAAGACCATAACGAAGTCTCTCTCTTGCTGTACCGCCCCGCACGCTTATTGTGTTACCACCACACACACTTGTTTATTAGCGTGTTGGAAGAAGATTACAATCATGTGACTGAAATGTTTCGGAGAATTTCCGCTGCAAGCTGTCAAAGCACGTGATATCAATCATATCACCACCATTTTGGTAAACAAGACATGTGAACCGATTTGATAGCTGACACACCGGGATTAAAATTGTTCGCCGAGTTTTTTTCTTTGGCAATAAGGGATCGTTCCATAAACGAGTAGAAACTTTTGGTAACAAGCCTTATTAGTCCCTTGTGATATTCGGTAATTGGAGCATATTTCTTTGTAGAAATTTCTTAATTTTTTGTTGTCGCCTGTCACCCATTGTCACACGTTAGTTTCGTGTGGGTTATCTGGTGAATACTAATGCCCACATCTCAAAGTTGTTGACCCGAGGGGCACAACAGAGATTTGTACCATATCTAGGTTTCACAGCTGAGCCGATTGCAATGGAACGGTCCTGGTATTCCCCAAGCCAACTTTAAGGGATAATTTATATTCTGCACCACGTAAAATTCGGCACCTTTTAACATGCGGTTTTATTCCGTAACGTTGCCGATTCGTAGCCTGTGTCAGAATACTAAATCTTCCAAGCTTATACTGATGCTTTTCAGCTCATGACCACAGGTAATCAATTTTTGATCACAAATTTGCAATACCGTACAGTTAAATTATTATAAGTTTGTTTTGTGTGAAAGTCACACCGCACGCCATGCCGTCTCGTCACGCCTTTTTTGTACAATTTTTTTCTAAAAATAATGATTTTTTAGTGCTCAATTTAAACACAAAATGGGCAAGGTAGTTGCCTTTAATATTGTAAGAACACACACAATTGGCGAACAGTGTCCGCTGTGTAATGACGTCATGGGCCCATGTAGTTATTCTTCTGTCATCCCTCCCCTTTTGGACACGTTTGCGAATTTTGGATTTTTTACGCATTCATTTTAAAGAAATGATGGTGATTCGTAAATGTGAAATGCAAAAGATTGATTAATGACTCGTCTGAACATGCCCGAAATTCAGTATGACTCCGTTGTACAGTCTGACCACCACCACCAGACATGCTGAGTCGGTAAGCATTTTAAGAAAATTGAAATGAGAACCTACCTTCGAAGGGCTGCCACAAAAAGCCCCTTCCATTTGGATGCATATTCCTCGGTATCACAGTCACACGTTGCCATTTTCAGACGGAGCACACAACTGTGATCGTCTTTATAAGCAAACAGTAACTACCTAGACACGAGAAAGCTGAGGAAAAGTCTTCCCTCACTTTAGTTTTTCATGTTGTTTGATTGTTTTGGTGCACTAGTAATGTGGCTTTAATGGCATGCACAACTGTGTGACTTCACACAGCTGGACCCTCTTTGGGTTACGGGACGTTTCACGCAGTATGCAGCGCAGACCTCAGAGTAAAACCATCTCAGACACAAATATGAAATGTTGAAGACGCAACAGATGCTGATGAATTTCTCATTCTGGACTGCGATTGTGCACAGATTTCGGTCAAAATCATCATCTTGGCTTTATGTTTCGTAAGGTACTCACGGAAGAGGAAAAACAAATGTCTCACTGCGCATGCGTTGTTCAATTATCGAGAATTTTTAGAGAGGGCGCAAACACCAAAGAATGGCAGAGGGCCTTTATATGGATTGTCGATACCGGGTAAGGGAGACCCAGGCCGGTAGCAGTTTTCCAGTCATCTCTTCAGAGGGTTTTGTTTTAGCCCGATCGGTTGCAATTTCATTTTTTTCCCCACATCTCATAAAGATACTGTGTTTCCAATATGCCACATCTCGAACTGGTGCCTTCAAAGTATAGGTGCAATTGAGTTACGGTAACTAAATTGTGCAAAAGATGTAACAGATACTCATAACTTTACACTTGTAAAGGAAAAATTCTTGACTAGACCTAATCAGTAACAAGACAATTTGTAAAACAAAAAAGGACACAGACCCCCAAAAAAAGCAGTAATTCACTATCTCATTTTCACTTCATTTTTCATTTTTTAAGATAGTTCAAAAACCTCTTGTAGTTGTCCTCGTCATGTTTTTTTCTAATGATATTTTTGTTCTTTTTTAATTCACATCTATTAATTTTAAAGAAAAAAAAATCTGTAATAAATGTTCTGCATATCATTTCCCTAAGGTTAGCGTTTTATTGTGGTTAAAGGGATTAGCAGGCGATGTTGTGAGAGAATCGAAAAATTGTGGAAATGCATTTGTTTTCATCAACTTATACATCAGGGATAAGGTGTACAATCCATATAACTGTTTAATGTAGAAACACACCAAATAGTGAAAAAGAAGTATTTGAGGAAATTTTGTCATACCGTCTCCCGCAATAGACATACAACAGCGATGACGTCTCAAAATCTACAATAAACAACTGATTGTGGTTACACCTAGCAAGAATAAACAAAGATTAATATGTTTGTGTTTGAGGTCAAACTGTTTGCATGTGCACAATAAATATATCACGGCTTAAAATCTGGGATATTCCCGAGAAAGGCTTTTTTGATTCCTCCAGTCTGAATTTTGATACGTACGTATAGAAATTAAGACTCAGACATACAACAAGGTACACTGCCTTATCTTTAATACCGGATTTCAAGCCAACCACTGCAGGTATATTTTGCAATATCCATGTGTTATGACGGACGTCTCGTAGACGTCCTAATCGTCAAAAATCCTTTCAAACACAAATAAATGAGCCTGTGCACAAATGATCAAATTCTATATAATAAACGTTTTTGATGATCTTTACTTGATTTGGTTCCAGAATTTGGAAAGTCCAAACCAAAAGTCACCATAAAATCACACAATTACACACAATTTATATGACTGATACTGATTGTCCTCAAGAAATGTCCACTAATGTCCACCATAAGCCGTTGCAGTTCAACGATGATAGGTCCTCACAGCGAAGACTTCAAATGACAGCGCACAAGTTTATACAAAACTCCTCAGGTATTATATTCAAGGGAATCTTCTCAGTCCTGAACGTAATCTTTGTCCCAGCATTCAAGACGACAAGGTTAAATTAAGTCCCTCACGATAATAAATCCACATATACAGTCCAAGATCATCAAATTCACACGATTTCTATCTTTCCACAATTGGGAATCCTATTTTGATTCCGAACACTTTTTTGCTTCAAAGATGACAGTATAATAATTACCGCAACTCTGCTCATGGAATTATATATCCTGGCCCACTAGGTACTTGATGTCTGCTTCCTGTAAACAGAGTAAACTATCTTCTTCTAGCTACTTGTTAAGTAGTGGATGCTGGCAAGAGTCCTTCCAGTGTAGTATTTACTACTCACATATAGATAGATTCTCCCCTTTCACTAACAATAATCATTACATCATTCGTATGCATAACATAACCTTACACTAGCAGACCAATCGGATTCATCACCGAATTACATCACTAATAACTCTATGGGGGAATTTCCCAGATCATGCACATGTTTGATCTTTTAAAGCCTAAACAAGCTGACTCAAGTTACTAAGTTTACATCTTGGGGAATCCCCCTTCCCCTATTGTGCACTCTAAACAGGTGCAGCCTGCATAACAACTCCTCGGAATCCCCTTTTCTCTCTTTTATAGTAAACAAAATACTTTTCCCCGTGATAATCTTTTCTCAAATAAAATTGAGAAAAAATATTTTAAAATCAAATTTGGAGGTATTATACACCATCCATTAAATAAAAATAACAAAATTAATGAATTTTGATGATTTTTTTTTCATGTTTCCGGATTAGCAATTCGCTGCTAATCCCTTAATTATTTTGGTTTCCTAAGCAGGGTTCCCGGTTCGATACTCTTTACCTACCATGTATAAAATATTCTTACTGATGATTGATGCAATATAAAACAATACATCACAAGTAACTCAAAACCTTTCCTTTTTGCGTTTTAAGCGCAAGAAAGTTGTCTTTTGACCTGCAAAAAAATTGCAACATAGACATAACATTTTTGTGGTTTTTATCATACTTCTAAACAATTGTCACAGAATATGTTCAAAGTCTAGAGAAATCACAATGGTAACATGTAAAAAATTGGGGAAAGTTTTTGTACATGGGATCAAAAGTAAACAGTCGAAATTTTTTTAAAACCTACACGAATTTATTCATCCGGTCATGAATTGAAAAAAAGTATGGTTTGCCATATCTAACGTTTCATTATTTTTCAGGATTATAAGTTCATAACGGTTCAAGTCATCCTGGGGTAATTCTTCCGGTTTGACGAAAAAACTAGTTCTCCAGATTGTTTGGTTCTGAATCATATCCTTTGTGGCAGAAAATGCATATTTGCTCTGCTGCATTCGACATATAATATGGGGTTAAAAATAGATGGTAAGTATTAATGACCGCATAGGATGTAGACCCATTGTTACATTTGATGACCTCTAATTATACTTACGTGACTAAATGGGGTGAAATTCGTGCAAGTATTTTTTCTGGTCCTTTGGGGAGAATTTGGCACTATTTTGACAAGATGGGAATCTGAAAATGTTACCCTATGACCTTGAACCTTTAAATTATTGCGCTAACCCACAAATATGGCAAACTATGCTTTTCCTTATCCTCAGGCTATGGCCAAAATGTTGGTATAGATTTCAGTAAAATTATACCTACTTTCTCCCATATGCAAACCTTAGCTCTCTGTAAATGCATGTTCCCCGCTGCTTACTTATACGTCTAGACTTTTGATATACGTTTATTCTCTCATGCGCTTCTAAGTAATGACAACACCAAATTTGTTTTCTGTTCAATTATTTGAAGGTCAAACCCATTATATAATTTTAAATTTCTTAAAAAAAAAATTTCCCCTTTTCTTTTCCCTATTTTCCCCACATACCTACAACATTAATTTGAGTTTCAGCAATTAACTTGATGAATAATTGGACTACGTGATTAATTCTTTGTGACTAAATAAAGCGCAATAAAGCAGTGTGGATTTTGAGTACATGTAGAAATAATATTATGCTTTGATACTGATTCAAACATTTTGATCTATCTCGATTAAAATACATGATTATGTGATAACTTTAAAAATTACTATTGAATTACTTAATACAATTAATGCAAATATGGTTCCATTATTTTATTGAGTAGTAACATGAATTGTTTGTTGAGTTGTGGAAACTACCTTTCTTTCTGCTTGATGTTACCTATTAAGCAGGTGTCTCAACTAAATTTCATTTTTGTGAACAATTATTTAAAACCTGAAGAATTATTTTTTTATGTCCGCCCCCCCGCGATGTTCAACATGATTCCCGAAGACAGATCTTTTAGGCAACTTGTGACACTGTCACCTCGCGTGTGATAAAAGTTTTATTTTCATTTGCAGGCACATTGGAGGAAAACAGTGAAAAATTTTCACCCCCAAAAATCGAGAGACAAAGAAAAAGAAAACAAATCTACAAACAACCAAAAGCCTATTTGCTTACCAATTTCAAAATCATACGGATGGGAGTTTATTGTTCCCCCGTTCCGAATTAGAACTTAAGTAGATTTTCCGGTTTGCTTAAAATTGTACAAAATGTTTCAACTGGATGAAAAGTATGACTATTGTTTTTGCCATAATTTCTAAATCGGTTTAAATAAAGTGACAGGAGGAGGATTTTTTAGGATATTAATTCCTCCAATTGCACAGGAATCGATTGTAGACCACCTACCAGAACGTTCCGAAGGTGTATTGGACAAACAAGTACAAAATAAAACAGCACACCTTGTTTTGAACTCGCCCTGACTATCGTATTGTCCCCTAGACCACCGTGCTTTGCTTTTCTGGTCGGTCGTGGCACGACAGAAAGAACTAATCATCATTTAAATTAACATAAGACGGGCGTATTCCGGCTTTCCACTTCATGTGTTATCTATACATTAGAAAAGGCATTCCAATATGCAAAAAACTCGGGTTCCAAAAAAATTGAGGGCGGCTTCTTTTCTGGAAATCTCCTCATGTCTCTTTAACCTTCGATCATGGAAGTCCAGGGCTCGAAACCGCTAGTTTCCAACTAGACCCTACAAATCGGTGGGCAAAAAATGGTTCTAAATTTAATTACACATTTCAACATACACCCCTGATAAAATGTCCGTAAATGACGGAGTCCGTAAATTGAAATATTTCGTATTTTTCCCCATAAAAATACGGGAAAAATTCATAGGCACAAATATTCTATGCTATTATTGTGATCACAGTGTACAAAAACGTATAGTCTTACCCCCCAATCGTGTCATCTATTCGAACTCCCGTTAAAGTGTATTTTCGGAACGAAACAAGGTCCTTGAAATTTTGCTGCCATGCGGTTTTATTTTTGTCCAGTCAAATATTGCGCCTGTGATTGTGGGCGAGAATCCCAAACCGAATGGCCTCGTTCATGCTGTTACCATATCGAATACGGGCTAGCCGCTATTGTCTGGAAATCAGACCACCAGACGATGGCGGCCAAGCATCATTCAAATCTAGCAACTCATCCAACGAATACCAGATTTCCAAACCACAAACCGATTTTTGGACCACTGACCTCTACACATGGATAGCGGGTCGGAGTCCGGCCCGATTGAAACAATCATGAAGTTTGCTCTTTGACCTATACAATATGTGGCGGGAAATCAATTGCAACACCTTGTAAAACAATATAAAACATCTGTGTGGAATATGTGCACCACCAGCAGGTGTATGCATTGTTTTCCGCCATATTGTATAGTTCAAAAAGCACTTCCTGATGTTTCATCACTCGGCGACCATCCAACTCAATGTGCTACAAGGCCAACAAACAAGAAAAACAACATCCCCCCTGACAAGCTACAACAAAACAGCATCCCCTCCCGCTA
>JAMKCH010067009.1:0-14014 GCA_023653785.1 Ophioderma brevispina
TATAATTTACTCACCTTCTGGTAAGTTAAAAGATAACCTTTTTTCCTCTAAAATTACCTCATCGGAACTTGTACAATGTGGCCACACAGATTTATTAACTATAATCATCGTCGCCAATCCACGCGTGCCGGGGTTTCTAAAGAAGGTTAACCACCATGCAACTCCTACTAATCACTCACTAGGTTGGTCTATCTTTAACATATGACAACCATCGGATCGGATCGGTCGATCGGCCGATACGACAAAAAAAGTATCGGGCATATGATCGGCAGAGGAAACCCTGGATCGGTTAATCTCTATTAATAAATTAATTTTTTCCAGGCTTACACAAATACCCTGCCAAATTCTGGCACACATCGGCAATAGATGATGAAGCCATCTTTGAACTTTTCATAATATCCACTTCCGGTAGATGTGTCGTGAACATTTTTATAGTACAATGTTTACGAAGCTCACCGAAGATTAGGTTTATAGGCAGACAAACGCACACATGTAGTTACTTAAAAATGCCTTAGAAGTTGATGAGGGAAGACCCTGGTTCATAAACATTTCTTCTACAAGACTTCCAGCGTAGGTCATACCAGGTCATTTCTCTCGGATATGATTTTTGGTGAGTAATGCCACCGGCGGCAAGAGTCACCTTTTTCTATAACTCGCAAACCCATCAGGCCTCTTTCAAGAGATCTCAAATGGACGCGCATTGGCATTGGGACATGCGTAAACCTGCTTTAGACCACTTGAACGGATGGTCTGGTAGCCCCCTCCTGTGTAATACAGTACCTCTATGCTTCCCTCAAATTTGAAAACACCCCCTGCGGGCTCGGGTGAGAATTGAGCCGCTGTGCTTCCCTGCCTGTCGTAAAAGGCGATAAATGGGACCCTGCAGGTCCGGTGAGAATAGGCCCGCTTGTAGTTTTATGGAACTTGTATACGGGGGGGGGGGGTGTATTTAAGATGTAGTATTAATTAATGTATTAAAAATTTCCATGTGGATTGTTATGATGTATTTATTAGGCGTCACTTTTGAGCCTGGACCCACCCCTCCTCACTTTCATCACTTTCTTCCCCTGGGCCAATTATTTATCCCGTCAGGAATTTCACCCACTACTTCACTTGCTTTATCAAAACCAACGGCACGGTATCCTAGATCTGCCAATTTGTTAGTCAGGCTTCAACCTTTGATTTATTTCCAAAGGTGACGCTTCACTTTTGTCAAATTTGGCAGATCTTGAAGCTTCACCACCGTTTCACCATACCGAAAATTACATAGTTCAACCTTCACTACTGTTTCTTCATACTTGCCATTGCATAGTTTAAGCTTCCCCATTGTTTCAACCTTCACTATGCTTTTGATGTATTTCAGCCATTCGTCTTTCATCAATACTGCACCAATGTTCATTTATTACAAAACCATGACTCATTAATGATCAATCCTGAATTCCACACTTCTTACAAAACAAACATTCAATCAGGTTTCAAAGATCAGCACATTATTATTTATTTGTTTTAATCCAAGTTCCTTCAGATACATTTTTTGTTGTTATAACAATAAAAACAAAGATTATAATTATATAAATAACCTGTTTTAAGCTACAACTCTTGTTACTAACTCTGTTACTGTTAAAACACTATCTATTGTTTAAACTGTTCCTTGTTCCAGACAAGTTTCAGGTTTCATGTTAGCTTTGACATGTGTTTATAATAAATGTACACTAAATGTATGGCAATCATGCCTTATAATGCAAGCTCCTATGTAAAAGCCACAATGATAAAATCGAAGCGATGCATTATAATGGCATACTAATCGTGCTAGCATGATTGCGTATCAGCTGTCGTTGCAGCAAGTAAACCGTTGTTGGTTCCCGGGCTTTGGTTGCAGTGGTCATCCATTGATATTTCATATAATCAAAAAGTACGTTTAAAAACGTCTAGAAAATATTTGTATTCCGTAGATCGAAAACTTGGGTGCAAAAACACTTTTACTCACCAGCGTTACACAGAGCTGCAGAGATCGACGAAGTTCCGTCCGCATTCGCTCGCACATGGTCGAAACACTTTCCTCAATTTAGAACGAATCCATTCAAGGGCGAACTGTTTTTCATTTCATATTATTAACTTTTTATTCTCGTAAAACGGTAATCAAACTTGTCAAATGTTTAATTACATTGGCGTTGTATAATAAGACATGTTATAAACAATGTATAACAACAATAAAATTAAAGCATTTCTATATTGTCATCACGAAATTCCGTAAAATAAGATCCACTAATAAAAAGATTTAGTAATCCTTGCCGTAGAAACGGTTATGAATATTAATAATATAATAATAATAATAGACAGCCTTGTGTATAGCGCCCTTATTTCCCAAGGATTCAAAGCGCAAGCCTATTATTATTTTGGCTTGCCATCAGGAATCGTCACAATCATTTTCGCTTCATCTATGCCGGCAGCTGGCGAAGCGCACATTCCCTATATCCACACTTAGATTGTAATCTTCCCCCTAACCAGCTACCCGATATCGCTTGGGTCGTTGATGCAAGTGAGGTAAAGTTGCCTTGCCCAAGTGCAACACACCTTGGCCACAAGCGGGGCTCGAACCCACACCTTTCCGATTATGATCGGGGTGCCGTCATATCCGCTGAACCACATGTGCCCTACTTCATGAGGGTTCGTTATTAAGTAATATGCATAACCGGGCTCAAAGATCGGTCTTTTTGGTGCTTTGAACATATTTTTAATATTTTTAGCGCTGTTTTTTAATAATAGATAATTGTACTCCCTTCTACTGGCCATTCTGCCATATTCGTAACTTGTAATGACCTGGGATCATGGGATTGGACATGATTTGATCATGAGCAGTTGATATTTGATAGGTGAATATCCTATGAATATTCATTTTTATTTTATTATGCATAAACCCGGGCTAAAAAGATCGTCTTTTTTGGCTTTTGAACATATTTTAATTTTAAAAATTATTTTTAGAGCTTTGTTTTTAATAATATAATTGTTAATAACTCCTTCTACTGGCCGGCTCCATATTCGTAACTTATAATGACCTGGGATCATGGGATTGGACGTGATTTGATCAGAACGTTGATATTTTATAGTGATGATATCCTATGAATATTCAATAAATAAAAATTAGTTTGAATTATTATGCATAAACCGGGCTAAAAAGATCGGAGAGGTCTTTTTTGTGCGTTGAACATCATTTTTACATTAGTTTCAGAGTCTTGTTTTTAATAAATATAAATTGATATACTTCAACTCTTTCAACAATGGCCATTCTGCCATATTCGTAACTTGTAATGACCTGGGATCATGGGATTGGACGTGATTTGATCTGAGAAGTTGATATTATGATTAGTGATGATACCATGAATATTCAATTTTATTGCCTAGCCGTGTAAAAACCACTGACCTCGTCATTATAAGGTTCAGTGGGTAAACATTGTTTTGACGCTCTACAACAGTATTCAGCAATCTCGCCTCCGATACAACGAATATATAGAACTTGGTACTGGTAGTTTTGATCCGATGCATTCTGCACTGACATCACGGTCCCGTGATTAAAATTTGTTGAAATGTTTTTGAAATGCACGATTTTGACATGTTTGCGACGCGGACCGACGTCATGGACTCGACGTCTTATCAGGGGTGCCATTAGAGATTAACCGATATTTGTAATCGGCATCGGATCGGCGGCCGATTTTGCTAAATCGGCAAAAGATCGGATCGCAAAAATATGTCCTAGCTTGCCGATCCTCAACCGATATTTGAATGAGAGAAAGGGACAAAGTATATAAATGGTGAATTACTCACAAACTGAATTTTATATGTGTATTGTAGGCTATCATCTTTCATCAATTATACTCTTAGCCTACATGAGACCTTAAGGCTAATGAGCTACTTACGTATATTAAATACTATCACGATCTCAACTTCAACAAGGCGTTCCAAATTCAGCTATACTGCAACTGTTTGTCCTAAGTTACACCGCATGACAGGGCGCATGACCTCTGCTCTCCAACTGAAAATCGTCGTTTTAAGTGAACTGAGAAATTACTGCCTTTATGTTTTATTTTTTTGTATCTTTGTGCTTCAGTTCAAAGCCTCAATGAACATAAAAATCCTTAGAAGCAGTCCAGCAGAAATACGGCGAATATTCCGTTTCCAACTCTTCGGTCGTATTTTTTAGGTTCGTTTTCACTTGCAGTGGCTGTATTTTTGTACATCATCAACAGTGTCATATAAATCGTAGAAGAGCCTAAGTTGTTTTTGTCACACATGTGCGGGCTGCAATGAATTCTCATTACTAATTTGCATAGAACATAACATTAATAATTTATTGTTATTTTCACCACACCCTGTATGCTTTACCAAGCTCACGTGTTGCTACTCATCTCAGTCCATTCTCCTCAGTGATTGTGAAGTGCTTGAAAGAAAAAGGGGATCAGCAGAAAGTTGGTTTGATTTATAACGCGGTCGGAAGTACTGTTTCCCACGTGTAGTTTGTAGATCCCGACTGCAAACATATCTAAATTCAGGAGACTATACTAGCGTGAGAGACTAACGTTAACAGCCATAGATCTAGAGAAGGGTGTAAATCTGTAAATGAACCTAATCTACAACATAGGTTTTTTGGATGTTTTTTGCAATCAGGAGGGTCGAAATTTTGATTAATACGAGAACTTCCCTCAACTAGGTGTAAACCTATGTAACCCATGGCACTGAGAATTAAAAAACATTTCTTAAAAGTCGGTAGTTTTAGCTCTGTGGGCTCTGATGAACACCAACAACCTTTTCCAACCACAATGCTAGTATGCCGTTAATTAGCTGAGTAATATGCCAGCTCCATACTTTCCGAACCGCCGTAGTTTTGATACACCATCCAAACTGGAGCGCTGCGATGTGGACCTGTGTTAGAATGAATATCAATTGCTTAGAACATAAATAAACGGTAACCACAAAGGCCTGTGGCCTAGCTACTCTCTATCCATGCTCTCATTGATGATTATGAATACATAAAAGAATAATGGGACATCAGTCAGCAAGTTCTGAATTCTCTCTCACCCCTTGCGAGGCGCGAGGTACAGGTCAGCGCATGCAATCGCTATGCTCTTCAGCTGTCCTTGTTGACTAGCGGAGAAAGAAACACTTAAGATTTGTTCACCGGGGAATCCCACTTACGTCATGAGATTGATTCGGGGGGGGGGGGGGGGGGGGGGGGGGGGTGGGGGGGGGGGGGGGGGGGGTGGGGTTGGGGTGGGGGGGGGTGGGGGGGGGTGGGGGGGGGGGGGGGGTGGGGGGGGGGGGGGGGGGGGGGGGGGGGGGGGGGGGGGGGGGGGGGGGGGGGGGGGTTGGGGGGGGGGGGGGGTGTGGGGTTTGGGGGGTTTTGGGGGGTTTTGGGAGGGGGGGGGGGGTGGGGGGTGGGTGGTGGGGTGTGGGTGGGGTGTTTGGTGTGTGGTTGGGTTGGGGTTTGTTTTGGTTTGGTTTGTGTTAGGTGTGTTGTTTTTTTTGGTGTTTGTTTAGTTGTGTTTTTTGTTTGGTTGGGTGGTGGTGGTGAGGGGGGCGGGTTGGTGTGTTTCTTGTTGTTTGGGTTTTGTGTGTTTTTGTTGTTGTTGGTTGGGGGGGTGTTGGTTTTTTTGGTGGTGGGTGGTGATGTTGGGGTGGGTGTGTGTTCTCCTTCCCGTTAACACATATGTTCAAAAGAATGAACTGGGAAAATCAAAAAAAAATACAAATGATGAAGAATGGGAATACAATTGATTTGTACATTGTTTTCTTTGCGAAATCAAAATTTTATAAATAATTTTTCGCCATTTTAAACGCCGCATGTAACTGCATACTATAGAGCCGTACAACTCCATGTCCTTTGCACTGTCAAGCATAATTAGCATATTGTAGACGGCCCCTTACCTGGGATGGACGTCCACGTGAAGGCCGGTTCCGCTCGACACGGTAATAATTGTAACAAAAGTTTTGGATTTATTAACTTGAACGCAATCATTTGAAATGCAATAATAATAAAATGAAATCTTCAATTTAAAATGACATGAGGCTGATATTCTGATGACTCAGGCAGTAGTTGTTTTTGCGGGAATTTACAATGGGCCGCTTAGTGATTGGTACTTTATATTTTAACACATTCTGGTGAGTAAAAGATAACCTTTTACTCTAAAATACCTCATCGTAACTTTGTAACCAATGTTGACCACACAGCTTTATTATGTACTATAATCATCGTCTTCAATTCCTATAAGTTTAAAAGTTGAACCACCATTGCAACTCCTACTATACTCACAGGGTTGGTCCCGATCTTTAACATCTGGATGAACCATCGGATCGGATCGGTGGATCTGCCGATACGACAAAAAAGTATCGGGCATCGGATCGGCGAGGAAACCCTGGATCGGTTTAATCTCTAGTGCAATTTCGTTGTAACTTGCGAGAATCAGTTTTGATTCTCGCCAGGTAATTTTGCGAGAATCAATTGATTCAGACCCACTTCGGTAAGATATGAATATATTTATCAGGATATAATTTTATTCCCATGGTTTCAATTATCTGCTTGGCGAACTTATCAGTTTTACCATTATGTTTAAACTGTTCGAAATCTAAATACGAAGGCAGAAGTAAATTCTACAATTGTTTTTAAAAACCTATAATTTGGAGCTGGAAATTTTTTAATTAGGTCCCTAACTGTGCTTCGAAATATGACACTACTGAGGCATCCGCCGACCACTACAAGTTAACTATGCCGAAGACAACCTTTAAATATTCAACTAGTATGGAGTCCCGTTTGAGTTCTTTTACTCACATAAAAGGTATAAATTAACCAAAATGCCATCTCTTCAGATCTGAGCATAGTTCTCATACATGCATCCAACATAGACTTTTAAAAGCAGACTGCGAAGCGACTTTGGAAGACAAAATCAATTTTTAAGGCTTGGATTCTGATTTCATTTTCTTAATATTTTGTACTTAATTAGGAATGCACTTGGTTGAAAAAAAACATCAAGCAACATCACATACAAATTTAAAAAAAAAAAAATGCAAATTTCCGAAGTCTGCAAGCCTTGCAAGCCTGCCGAATTCGCAACATGGCGTCGAAATCTCTCTTCATATTTGGCTTTCAAAAACACAAAAAATTACAATGTTGAAGGCCTGTTAGCAATTCCCATCAGTATTGAACGGTCTCACCTGCTACAATTTAGGCATTTCCTCACGAAATTTCCTAGCCTACAGACCGTCGGCAAGTCTACGTCCCGATACACCTTGTTTACAATTGCAGACTGAAAAGGTAAACACTGAGGCAACAGCATTTCCACATACCTAGATATATTCCGTGGAATTTTGATACCATTTGTTTTATTTTGTGTACAAACTTCATGGAAATGACAAGTGTTATTTTCTAACTAAGATTTTTATTACTGCATTGATGTAGTACATTTTTAGAATTTTATTCCCTTGTTTAGATGTATTTTTGCCGTTTTAAAATGAAAAAACCTGCATGTTTATATCGGTATCCCAGGGCACATGTTAACACATGGCTTTTGTGTTATTTGTATATTGTATTGGTCCAGTCCATTTTAATTGATTGCGTAAACAGTACGGTTGATCGAAGATATGTACGGACTGCTGTCATGTAAAGCAGACTTTCGCCTAATATTTGTTTGTTTGACAATAAAATCGAACGATATCATTAGTTCTTTTGAAGAAAAAATACATTGGTTGTGATTCTCCTATTCTATATAATCGGTAGGACCAAAGCATTATTTTTTTCTGACTGATTTTTTTTCTCTGTGACTGAATTTTCTTGACGCAATCACTCTGATTCGCGTGTGAACATTTGGGCGCGAATCTTAACGCGAATCGATTCGCCGGATTCGCGTCGAAATTGCAGCCCTGCTTATCACCAGATCACAAATCACCCGTCAAAGCTCACCCCTTTCAAAAACTTTATGTGTAAAGCTTCACTAAATGAAAATAAAAGAAGGCCAGGACGTCACTATACAACAAATATTGACCTTAAGCTTCGACGTCGAGTCGTCGTCGATATTTGGCGACCGTGAGGAGGGTGGGTCCAGGCTTCAAAGTGACGCCTGCTTAAAATTGTTAAATAATGTTATCAGTTATCACTTTTGGTATAAGGCTCAATTAATTTACTAAGTTTAACATGAAACATACCATTTAAATCCAATTATACGTGTATATATAGATATATAGACCATCTATTTAATCTGTAATATTGCCTAATGTTTCAATACTTTATTGATTTATCTTGTCTTTAAAAGGATCTCGTGTTTACTTGTTCTGAGGTGATTGTTTTATTAGGGGGGACATGCGTCGTTTTCATACAATATTATGATTATGCAATCACAGCACATAGATTTCTTTGAAATACAAGCAGTGAATACGCAAAAATGTTTGTATATGAGCCTTTTTCAAATACATTTGTCTCGGATCATATCAACCTCCGGTATGCTAATTTAGCAGGGTCAAAGGTCCACTGCACCAGAAATCAAAATTCAAAATGCCAATTTTGCCCCCATTTATCTCAAAATGGAAAGTTATTTGAACATAGTTTGTTTCTTAAACAACAATTACTATGGCCAGAATCTTGATCCTATGAGAGCTTTTACCGAAATTATATCCGTGTTGCATTGCACCGTTCAAACTTCTCTCACCATTTTTGGCTGCTGTGGCATCAAAAATCATGCACTCAAAAAACTAAATGGGATTTTAGACAAAATCCTCTCATAGGATCATAGTATGTCTCTAACAGTTTTGTGCCAAATTTGAATTCAATAGGTCAAACCATGTTTGAGATCAGTGGGGGGGGGGGAAGTTTGCAACCTTCAAAAATGGCAAAAAAAGATATACGCCAATAAAGGTCGGAGTACCTTTAGTGTTAATCAATTATTACCGTAATTAATTATTGGCAATTTTGTTTTTAATTCTAAATTATCATTCTATTAATAATTCTATTTTTTTAATTAAAAACAAATCTGTAAATGTCACTTTAACCCCCAAATTAATTTTGTAATTCTCTTAAATATTACGGCTTGAAAACATTAAAAACAAGTAAAATGTAGCTTGCTTGAAAACAATACGAAACATAAGAAATCGTCTCTCTCTTTGTGATGCTGTACACTTCGACAACCCTAACATTTGAAGTAATGTCCGATTTTTACCAAAAAAAGTAAAATAACTCCTGAAATTGTGAGATACAGAAATTTAGAAAACTCCAATTTGATCTCTCAAACTCAAACTGATGCCATGTCCCCCTTAATGTATGTGTAGTAAAATTTTACTTGATATATGCGATGGGTGATGAACTTTGTCAGCAGTGTATGATGTTATACTTATATTATGAATTGATCCTGTATCTTGTGAAGCTGTTTTTCTCTATTTGTATTGTTTGTATTCATTGTGTTATCTTGTTTTTATACATGGATGGATGATGACTGGTTCATCAGTGTATGATTGTGTATCCTATTTACAAATTGTTGTAATATTGTATTGAAATGATTTTTAATAGTGCTTCGTTTTTTTTTTATGTTGAATGTTTTTACCTTAAGGCACGATATGACACAATTGTGTTGAGTTGTCGCATTACTTTTAATACTCATCACTCACTCCACTCACTCACTCACATTTGAAAACAATTTGGATGTTTACATAAACAGCAAGAGGTACACAGATTTCCTTGCCATGGAAATGAGGCACCCCTGGTGACTCCCTGCTGCACTGAAGATATTTATCTCTAACAAGTCAATGGTGAATTAGCACAACTACAATAATTCTCCATACCTTGTGGTATTTCAAAGTCATTCTGCCAAACATTGCTCCAGTCCCAGTCTGTGGATGTAATAAAGATTTCTTCAGTCCAGAGGTTTCTTGAATTGGAATGCTCCCAGAAGAAGCCATCAATTGCCTACAATCTTCACCTTTATGAGCAGATGGGTTCAAAGTGGGTTTTTTAATGGTCTACCCAAACCCCTACCCTGCCACAATCTATCTACTTGCAGATGGAGGGTGGAACTTCAATGTGTTTTTCAAGGGACATAATCGCAATGGTCTGTGAGCTGAGACTACATGCTTTCTCAGTTTGAGAAAATGCTGGCAGTAATGTCATCATTCTTGGCGCCACAGACAGCCAAGATGCGGACATTACTGTCCACCAGTTACCACAGAGAATTCACAAAAAATGGTTTTTTAGTATTGTCCAACCAAACAACAACTAGCCTACTAGAATGAATGAATGTTTTGCTTTTTCTTGCCTAGTAGATCTTTTCAAGGAACATCGGAAATGTTAGTAGCAAGGCAGCATGTTGTTACATGCTCGCATACATAACAAGATCCCGCTTGCTATAATAGTAAAAGTTGTGCAATTGCTTTGCCTAACGGGCAGCCACGTGATGATCTGTCTATAAACTGGATGCTCATCGGGTTGTCATGTTCAGAAAACTTCATTTTGAAAAGGCCTATTGAGGCTTTTGGGTTGGGAACAAGGTCAATTCCCATTTGTTTGGAATTGAATAACGGGGTATAGTCACTGAGTGTAGCCATCATACATTGATTTCTGCATTTTATTGAATTTACTTGCCATGAAGATATTATAGTTTTGTTAATCTTCTAAGAAAATAGTCAACTGTGAACTGTATTTAGTCCTACCCTACCCTGTTTGAATGCAAGCAACCGCATTGTTTTCGACATGCGTACCCCAAATGTTCAAGTAAACTCCCTAAATATTGACCATTCATAGATTTGTGCTGTGTTATTCAGTGCTTGAACAGTGGACCAAGTTTATTTCTTTTTAAATGTTTACCATATAGGCATGTTGAGGTTTATGTGCCTGTTTGTCTCTTGTTGAATTAATCATCTAATTGACCACACAATACAGTTGGTTTTGCCCTTTTACAAAGATTAAAATTTGTAGACTTCATTGAGGTTTCATCAGCAAATTCCCTTCTCACTACTTGGTAAAACAAAGTAATATTGGTTCTAGTGTGGGTCACTTAACCATTTTTGTAGAATGCAGATAATTTATAAAATTGCCGAGTACCGGTAGCTTTTCATTGGGTTATCTGAGCACATTTTATAATTGGTAATTAGACGATCATCAGGTGCTATTCATTGTCAACACTCGAGATGTTTACTTTTTGTTGGTGTGGCTGATAGCATAATCGATGAGAAATGAAAATCCCAAAATTTTGAGCTTCATACCGCCCTTCGTTTCCCACAGGAGGCATTCAGAAATTATAGGGGTGTCACCATCAAAAATGCTGTGCGATGCCGAAATACAATTAATGAGAAGGGCCTAAACTATGTAGGGAACCCCCCTAACTGAAAAGCACTATCTGGGGAATGTTTATGGTGTACCTATGTAGGATTCAAATCTGGCATCAAAAAGTGATAGCTCTTTTACTTTTAAAGTAGTTGGGGTAAAAATGCATATCTTTCATCTGGGGACCAAGTTCGGGGGGTCAGAACTCCGTAAGTTACAAGAGTTTTAGTGTCCTTTTCTTGTTAATGAGAGTCACACTTGCCAGACTTTTCTACAGTATTAAGCATATTAGGTAAGTTATAAGTGAGTAACATCCTATTTGAAAAATCCTAATTTTTGCAGTTGACATATATTGGCCCCCCCTGAAAATCAATGTTGACATGCGACACATCACCCCTCTACTTCATACATTGTTTGAATATTACATCATCAACGACCTATTCTTGAAGAACACTTGGTGTCTTGATGTCTTCATTCTTTTCAGGCACAAGAAACTTGTGCTGATATCCCCATAGACAGTATATGGTATATACACGTGATGTACATGACCTCGGGGGGGGTCACTTATACCTTTGTGTGGTAACTTTGAGTGTGTATTTTGTTGTGAAACAAATTCAGACACCAGGCTAGTTCTTTCAAGGAAGGTTTGTAATGATATCCATCTCAACAATATCTAAGTAGAGGGGTGGTGTCGAAAGCCAACATTGGTTTTCAGTGGGGTCAAAATGTGTGAAAAAAGTACAATTCCCATTTTCAAGGGCTGTACCACCACTTATACTTTTTCTAATGTGTTCATAATTGTATTGGTTTAGTTGTACATGTGTAACTCTGATTGACCAAAGAATGGACAATAAAAATTGTTCTTTACTTTTGGAGTTATGACCCCCCCGACTTGGCCCCCGCAAGTGAACAAAGGCGCATATGTAGGCTAATTAACTTTTAAAAGTAACACGCTATGACTTCGATGCCAGATTTGAATCTACACCAAATATTACCCGTAGTAGTGATTTTCAAAGTTGTGGAGGGCTCCAGTACTAATCTGTGACCCTCTCCAACTGTCTTTCACCTTGGCGGCATTTTGATGGTGACCCCCCATAAATTTCCAATTGCCTAGCGGGAAAACGAAAATGGACTATGACGCTAAAACTTTTTCAGGATTTTCATATCTCTCAATGTCCCGTACCCCACCTTAGAGCGAAAAAAATCCATGACGTGGCTGCGGTGCACATCTCGAATGTTGACATGGATGGGCCATCAGATGTCTGAAGGTCAAAAGTGAAGTGGTGTTGGTTCTGGCCTTACCGTGAATGAACTTTTGGCCTTGGTCTTGCACTTTTGACTAAAATTTCCCACAAATTTCTTTAGCGGCAATCACTTTCACACTTGGAAGTGGATAGGTTTGTGATAGGGCAGTTGTGAAAGTGTGTGCATGTGCAAGTTGAGATCAAAGGTAGTACAAAATTTTTTTTCGTTCGTAGTGAATTTCTGTATTGGGTTGTATTCTTGGTTTAAAACAAGGCTTGCAGTGGTAGAATCGTGTTATATATATTGATTTTTGGAAAATGGGGAATGCAAGAATTTGGGGTGAGGGGTAGAGCAACACATGATGCCGTATATTGTGATCTGCGTAATTTTGCAATTTTAAATGCATGGACAGTACTCAACTCTTTTTCCTGGCCCATGGAGAAGAGCACTTTGTTCCTTTTGACCAGCCATATCATCATTGAGCGCTGCAAGTGAATGCTGCCAGGGGGGCATATAGGTTCAATCCATACAGTCAATCTCAAGGTCAGAGAGTTTAGTAAAGGCAGTTTGGAATCCTGGATCAAGTGCATCGAACTACATAAATTATGTTTACAGCTTCCTTGTTGTAAAGACAAGTTCAGTATACGAAAAAATAGGCGTGTATTAATGCCTTTTAATTTCTTATATGAACAAACATTTTGTTGATTACAATATCACAATTTGACAAACAAAATATATTAACACTGGTATGCCCAAGGCTCTATTTAGGACCTGGGTTTGATTAGTTTTGTCAATGATATTCCAAATGCTGCTCATGAAGTGTCTTTTATATTATATGCAGATAAATACTAGTGTTTTTACATACATCATGAGACAAATAAACAAATACAATAAAGAAATGGTCATTAGTAAACTGAACACCTAGTTCAAGTTGATAACTTTTTGCTAAATCTTTAAAAAAATGTTTTGTGGCACTTCATAATAACACATGATTAACGTATCAATATCTCCATTGATGATACTAAAAATAAATCCAATAATTAAATAATGCTTTTAAATTTTTAAGAGTCACTTTTATATATGACCAAAACCTAACCTGGAAAAGACACATTGAGTAATTAGGCAAGAAATTTAGTAGTTTTTCTAAATTGGAAATATTAATACCGTTAGTCTGTCAGTGTGTCTGTATGTGTCTGACGCGCGTCTATTTTCTGGAGACCGAGGGTCGCATGTTCCTGAAACTTGGTAGATGGGTGCCCCTTGACCGTCCTAAAGACCGGTTTGTATCAAAATGGTTAGTGGATCAAAGGTCATCAGGGGTCATTCAAGGTCAAAGGAGGTCAAATGGGTAAACGTTGGTGTATGGATATGAAACTTGGTGTGGTCGATTGTTGTTCCTGTCTGGGTCTTCAGCCAGGTGATCACAAAACCAGGTGATCGCAAACCCGGGACTGCCTAGTTTTATAAATTAAAACA
>JAMKCH010067011.1:0-13734 GCA_023653785.1 Ophioderma brevispina
CAAAGCCTCGAGAAAAGGGGTAGTAACCAACCGTCCACCAAACTCGAGACGTCAGACATGAAGAATGACTCACAGGGGGGTTACCCCCCGAGACATTCTCACCGTGAGCGAGAACTCCCAACCGACTTAAAGTTCAGGTAACTTTGACCGACTAGGATAGTGGGGATAAAAATCCCCAGGCGGAAGTGGGCAGACAACCATGTCGCGGGCCCCAGGTCGTAAGGACAGGAGCCAGAGCACCCGAACGTGCCCACCAGGACCCTGAGGGTACTAAGGGAAAAGCACAAGAACCAGTCGCAGGCACGGCGGGAAGACAAGACCAAGCTAACTGCCAGGAACAACTGTGAAAACCGCCAGTGAAGGAGAGTTCGGAGAATTCACCAAGCAAGGGAATACCCCGTCGCGAGGATTCCCACTAGGCAGCACCGTTGAGACCGACAGAAGGCGTTGCAAAGAAAACCCGCAAGGGAAGAGATCAAACAACGGAAGCCTGAAAAGCGGGGGGGGGGGGGGGAAACCCCCGAAGACAGACCCCGACGACGGGAGCACACCTGCGTTAGGGGCCCGACGAGGCGGCCAACGCTAGGGCACGGCCGCGCCCCCCAACGCTAGGCCCGGAACAAGGCCTGACGCAAAGCCCGTACGACGAGCCCCAAAGGGGGGGCATCGTCGAGCCGACCCAAAACCCGTGTTTTTTTTCAGGTCCCCCACGAGGGAGACAGCGGACCAGGGGTAGTCAGCTGGGAGCCAAAGGAAGTGCGAGAGCTGTCAACAGCAGCCCATAACTCCCGAACAAACGGGAAGAGAAGATCCACGGTCAAGACCCGAGCCCAACAGTAGGCGGAGGATACAGTGTGTAGTCCAGGCGAAGTCGAAAGACCTCAAGGGCTAGGAGTTAGGCCTGGGGGCACGGGGTAAGGTGAGGCAAAACAGAGCCGAACCACCAGCGCCACAGGAGAAAGAGCACAGAGGGGCGAGGGCATCCCACCTGGGTGGGAGCCACAGCACCCCAATGATGGGAAACCGGCATCAGCCGTCCAGCCGAATAACCCAAAAGCCCGAGCAGAGACCGGCAGAGGCAGGCTAGGCCCAGAGGCCACCAGCCGGCATGTAGGCCGAGGGGTCACGCGCCCGCACAAAGTGAGGAAAGAGGGAAGGAAGCACAGCCAAGGCGCAATGCTCAGGTTCCCCATACGGGAGTGTAAGGCCAGGGAGGGGAAGGAAATAGAGGCCCCTACCCAAGCCTGAGCTGGCCCAGCGTAGCCCCTGGAGGGGCCACGCTAGACCAGCATAGGCATAGGCCTCACAACCCCGAAGGGGGCCAAGGCAATACACCAAGCAGCAGGGCCTCAGCCCTAGGCCAGGCCGACAAGGGCCCAGCCAACCTGCGTGGGAAGAACCAAGGGCAGCTACCCCGAAGGGAGATGAAGGGTAAAGCGAGAAGCAAAGCTGAGCGATGAAAGCCCCAAGGCATAGGCCAAAGCGACAATCAAAGACCGCACAAGGATCTAGTGCAACGAACTCCCAAGGAAGTCAGGGGCTAAAGACCCAAAGACCCGCATCAAGCAAGGCCAGAAACACGGTCTAGACCCCAAGGGGGGAACAGAGACTAACGCCGGACGGCAAATGTCACTCGGCCGACTCGAAAGCGGCGCTAGGCCCACGCTGATCCCCAGGAGGGGAGCAGTCGCAGTGCATTCATGCAGAGTCCAAGCTTCCCGAATGGGAGACAGCGGACCAGGCTAGGTAAGCAGTATAGCCTAAACAGCCAGGAGCTAAGAGCAGGGGACAGCCAAGGCCGAGATGGCCCAGCGCCTAACTCGCAGAGACCAGAGGCCTCAAGTACCGATGGGCACACGGAACGGACCTGGGCTAGCACCACGAAGGAGTAGGACTACCGGGGCAGCAACGTCAGCCGCCAACGATAAGGCAGAGACGGAAGCGCCGGCGACCCAGAGCTGAAAGCCTATGGAGGCCGGGAGCCGAGTGCAGAAAGGCTAAGGTCCGGATCTCGACGAAACAAAAAAGAAGAGGCAACAGACAGGTATTGTGCCTTGGTGTAGCAAGGACAGGACCTCAGGATTTTTTTTGCGCCCCATTTGCCCAGGGAGCTAGGCCAGCCAACGGCAGGGCAGGAGCACCCCAGTAGGGGACCCTGCATGCTGAGGCTAGAGCAACGTCAGAGAGTGACGCGGTAACCCGGGGACTACACAAGGCTGAGGGGCTTCACACTAGGCACGCGGAATGCCAGCCCGGGGTGAAGCCACTGAAGCTAGGCCGCCCCGTAGGGGGAGCCCCGCCAAAGAACAGACTGAGTAGACTCAAGAGAACCACCGAGACATACAGCATCCCTGAAGTGATGCCGAGAGCCAGGCGGCGGGACATCCCCGCAAGGGAGACAGATCGCGGGCGCCGAGAGTTGAAAGTCAAAACCATAGGAAGGGGGCAAACCCCGAGCAGGCAGCCCCGTAAGAGGGGACAAGATGCTGTGGTTAAGCCCCGGAAAATCCACGCCAACACGGCGGTAATAAACGGGTCACCCGGAAATCAAGCCGATGACGGAGGAAATTAAACGGCCACTGGAAGGAGGCGGTGGGCGGCGTCGCCACCTGGCGGCGACACCAGGGCCGCCCACAGGGACCAAGCCGACGGGCATAGGCTGGGCAGCAGGAGCCAGAGGCTCGACTGCACCCAACCAGACCTGACGAGGGGTCATGGCCGAGAAGGCATGGGGTCTGGACACCCCAATTCCCAGGCACGTAAGCCGAAGGGGTAGTGGACGGTACACCGCCCTGCCCCGACCGGTAGGTACCAGGCTGTACAACCGCAGTTGACCGGCCCACCGAAGGGAGACAATCCGCTGAGTAGGCGAAACTGAACGTCGAAAGCGGGTCAGAAGCAGCCCCGACAGCACCTGGTGCAAGCGGCTGGGCAGCCGACGGCGGAGCGCGGAGTGACTATAGCATGGAGGGGGCTTCGCGAGCGGGAGCCCCGGTCGAAAGACACATACGTCCCGACGGTGGTGGAAAGACGTACGGGGAGCAGGTAACATGAGAAGGCAGCTTGCGGCGGGTAACTGAGTCCCCGCGGGGGCCCCTAGGCCACGAAGGCTGCCCCGTAGGAACGCCAAGTGGTAGGGCCCCACCGGGTAAACCCCACCTAGGCGGACCCGCCGGGGAAGCAGGTGCCGGCGGCCCAGCACTAGCAACCACAGCAGCGTACCCGCATGAGATGGCAGAGCCGATCCACTAGTCGCTGGGGCATCTGCGGAAGCCCACCAGCGGAGCACGCTCGCTACGACAAGCCACGAAGGCACGGGTGCTGAAGCGTTACGGCGCTGCTGAGGGGAGGCACTGCATGAATAGCCAGGCTAGAGATGCTGGGGTGCAGCGAGTAGCGTAGTCAACACCTGCGGCGTCGCAGAGGAGATTACCGAAAGCAGCGCCCCAGGGTTTGCCGAGACCATACCCCGAAGTAGGGCCACCGTAGTCGCGGTAGAAGTGCCCGAAGACACCGGAGTACCGCAACCACTAGGTGTGGATAACAACGGCGATGCATCAGCCCCGGCGGACCAGGGGCCCAACATCACCTCTCACCCCACCGGAATGCGCGGCCGCCAATCCCCCTGGGGAAGTTGGCAGCGCAGACCGCGCTAGCCGCACGGAGCAAGCCCCTAGGGGCGAACCAGAGAGCTAGCGGCCGATGACACGCTGAGGAGGCGGCCCGAAGTCCATCCACATCAGCGCTTCGCGAAGAGTAGCCGAAGCTACCCCACCTTTGGAGCCACCCAAGCAGCAGCGGATGACTTGGACGCACCCGGCTCCGGAGCCCGATACCACCCCCCCCCCATGGTACGAAACACGAGACGGCGTACCCATGTCAATGGTCAACCATAGAACCTCCGACAGTCCAAGACAGAAAGGGCGCACGGTTGGTGCGGGAACAAGCCTGTGATCGACACAAAGGGGTTGGGGATCCATTCAGGATGGAAAGCGGGCAGCGAACGCAATTATGCGCTATGACGGGTGAGCGTGACTGCTAGATGGAAAGCGTGCGCAAAAACCGTACAGAAAAATAACAAGCGTGCCGTGGAGGTTTCCCGGTACGCAAACGTCAGACACAAAAAACCAACTCGGTGGTAACTGAGTCACGAACGATTAAAGAAATTTTTCAAAACACAGTTTTGACATATTTTATTTAATTATAACCACAAGCATTATAATAAAATAACACACCACACTAACCATGTAAATTACAAAGGCAATTCGCATGCCGCCAGGGTTGAAGCCACTCGGCTAGGGCCTCCCCGTCGGGGAGCCCTGCCAAAGGGCAGACTTGAGTAGATCCTAGAGAACCACCGAGACCTACGACATCCCTGAAGGGATGCCGCGCTATAAGCCCAAGTGCCAAAGTCGGCGCGACATCCCGGCAAGGGAGACAGGTCGCGGCTCCGAGATTTGACAGTACAAAACACAGGGAAGGTTGGCAACCAACAGCCCGAGTAGCGGCCCCGTAAGAGGGGAACAGATTGACTGTGGTAAGCCCTGAATCCACGCCAACGACGTCGGATAAACTTCCACCCGAAATCACGCCATGACGGCGGATAACGGCCACCGTAAGAAGGCGGGGGCCAGGCGTCGCCACCTGGTCGGCGACACCAGGGCCTCCCACAGGACCAAGCCACTGGCATATGCTGTGCAGCATGAGCCACGGCTCGACTGCACCCAACGCGACCCTGACGAGGGTACAGGCCGAGCAGGCATTGGGTCCGACACCGCCAGTCCCCAGGCCGTAGTCCTAAGGGTAGTGGGAACGTGTACACCGGCCCGCCCTGTCCCCCCCTGCCGGTAACCAGTCTGTACCCCGCCTCTTTACCGTTCCCCCATGAAGGGGACAATCCGCTGCAGTAGCGGTGCAAAACTTCCCCCGCTCGAAAGCGGGTCAGACGCAGCCCCGACAGCACCTTGTGCCAGCTTGCTGGGCAAGACAGCCGCCTGCGAGGCGCAGGAGCGACTATACCTGGGGAGGGGGCTCCCGCGCGCGGGAGCCCCGGTCGAAAGTCCATACCAGACCTACATCCCCAGACTCCCAGCACGACGGGGTGGTAATCACGTCCGTGGAGGCAGCGTACCCTGAGAAGGCAGGCTGCGGCTGGTACTCTACTGAGTCCCCCGCTGTGGTAGGCCACGAAGGCTGCCCCGTAGGACGCCAGTGGCAGGCACCCCCCGGGACCCCACCATAGCTGACCCGCCGTGGAACAGGTGCCGGCGTACCCAGCACTAGCCACCACAGCCGCGTACCCGCATGAGAGCCCTGAGCCGACCTAGTCATCTGGGGCATCTTGCGGAGGCCAACCCAACGGAGCACCGCTCGCTACGCCAAGCCCTAAGGAAGCCCGGTGCATCGTACGGCGCCTGCTGAGTAGGCACTGGCATGACTTTCAGGCTAGAGATGCGGGTGCAGCGCGCGCGTAGGTCACACCCTGCGTCGTCCCGCGGGAGGGATACCCGACGCCAGCGCCCCAGGGTTTGCCAGATCAAACCCCGAAGTATGGCTAACCGTAGTCCTCGGTAGAAGTGCCCCGCAGACACTGGTACCACCGGCAACCACGTTAGGTGTGTATAACAACGGCGATGGATCAACCCCCGGCGACCAGGGCACCACCATTCACCTCTCACCACCACCGGAATGCCCGAGGCCGCCAATCCCCCTGGGGATCGGCAGCGCAGACCGCGCTCAGCCTGCACCGGAGCAGGCGCCCTAGGGCTGAACCAGGCGATCTAGCGTCGGCCGATGATCTCGCTGAGGAGGCGGCCCGAATCCACCCCATCAGCGCTTGTCGCGAAGTAGCCGAAGCTACCCCCACAAACCCCCCTTTGGAGCACCCAAAGCAGCACGGCTGGCCTTGGACGCACCCCCCGACCGGAGCCGACTTACCAACCCCCACCTCCCTGTGTACGCAACACGAGCGGCGTACCCATGCTCAATGGTCACCCATTGCACCTCCGCCATTCCAAGACAGCATAAATAGGCGCACCGAATGTTCGTGCACATAGCCAGTGATCGACACACAGGGCTGGGATCCCCTTCAGGCATGGAAGCGGGGGCAGCGAACGCACTAGCGCCATGACGGGGTGAGCGTGAGTTGCGAAATGAATAGCGTCGCAAAAACCGTACAGAAAAATAACAAGCTGGCCGTGGAGGTCTCCCGGTACGCAAACGTCATACACCAAACCAACTCTGTAACTGAGTCACGAACGCTTAAAGAAAATTTCAAACAAAAGTTTTGACATATTTTATTAAGTATACCACAAGCATATAATAAAATATACCACACTAACATATAAATTGTTAGCAAGCAAGCCCGCTAACAAAGACAGTACAAACTCACACAATATCAAAGTGCAGTCAAAGCATCAACACGTGCGTCAATGGTTGCCTTTGTTTACCATGTTTCCCGCTATAAGATCACATGACCCACTGGCGGGCAAAAAATGATCCCTAAAATAAGAGCTCGCCGCCGGCGTAAGTCTCCGTTTATATATTCCGTCCGGGAATTAGCGCTATAAATCCCATATATAATCCAGTTCTATCTCCGATAGATATGGTATAGAGTAAGTAGGAGGTATTCCTTGAGACGCCAACTAGTCCAGTATCAAAAGTCTCATTTAAATTTTGGCTGTAATATTGCAGAGCTGCGGTAACCCGCGTCCGTTTTGAATAACAGCCAAAACGGACTTGAGGGAGAGCTAATTCGACAGGTGTGACTGGGGTCACTGGTCTAGGACCATTTGCTCTTTTAGGGGTTTTATTATGGTAATTTGGGGCATTCCACTTCTCAGAATGTAAATGCATATGTTTCAGTCACATTGGTGTAAAGGCAATCCGTTCAGTGTATGGATTTAAATCAAATATACACATTGGCACATACAGATTAGCAATATTTTCCCTCTTCCGAAGAGGTTATGCAGGCAAAAAAGTAAACAATGTTACAAGCAACACTTCTTTCGGAGTCTTACTTATTACAGAAATGAAATCAAAAACTTTTATAAAATGTAAAGGATATTTCTTCTATGGGGAACTGTATTCTTTTTAATCACAGAACAATCAAGAGGCTTTCTTAGATATGTATTTACATATAAAATGTAAATAAGGTACCCATTCCATGGCAAGAAAAGACATAGATTTAATTCCTGTACTAAAATTGAATGGTGATATTTTAACTCTTAGATAGCCGGATTCACTTACCCCCATATCATTCTCTGTTTCCTCTGTCTTTTTGGTTAACCAGCGAGGCCATTTTGTAATTCACAACTCATATTCAAACCATGACTCCTCTGCATGTGTGGAATGAAATCCTGAAGAACAAGAAATCATGGTGTTAATTGGTTGTCTACAAGAGATGTAGGCCCATATTCCAGAAACTTGTTTAGCTAAACTTTTTTAGCTTCAAATTGCCAGTAAGTTTAAAAGTGGCGTTCTAAGGCAAAATGTGTTTAAATATTTTTGACTATTTTGCTTGCTTAAACAGAAGTTTTAAACATGAAGTAACATCGTCGTTACTTAAAGAATCTAACTTGAGTGTAATAAAACTGCCCTATTGGTTTTTACAATGTTGAATTGCACAAAGTTTAATCATGGCTTCCGTAGCATTTAAGGTGATACACCAACTGGGTGAGAATGATATGCACCATTGCTGTTCAATTTGGAGAGTGCAATGGGCAGTGCACTTGACAAAAATAAATTAAAGCATTTCTTTCAGACCTAGCCCGGTACCTAGTTTAAATTTCGATGCATTTTGGCAGAGTTAAAATTGCGTTTAACTTAAAACTTCTTTCTGGAATTGTGTTACTTAAACGATACATTTATCTCGGATATAAACATCTGCTAAGCTAAAATCGTGCTAAACACCTTTTGGAATACGAGCCGAGGTCCAACAAAGGCCTGTTTTAGGGGTCATACATTGTTTTCCTGCCATTTTGTTTTCCTGCAATTTTCTAAATGACAAGTAAGATTGTTACAAGCAATAACATACACATCATTTATCACCAAAATTTAAAATGTTGTCTTAGAATTCATAACTCATGGGATTTAATTTGCTTTCTTCAAAAAACTTTTGTTAAACAGCACATTCACTAATTGTGCAGGTTAGTGGTAATTTAGTTAGTTAAATCAAAGTTTTAAATTAAGTTTGTCCTCGCTAAACAGGGGTGGCCGGATTCACCTCACATTCAGCCATACTGCTGTGTTAGGGTTTACTGGAGCAAAGATAATTGACCGATGCCCTTCCTGACGCCAATCCACAGTTTTCGGCAGTGGGCCTAGCCTTGGGCAACCACGTCCACCATGCAAGGCACAGTGCTGGGATATGGCCGCCATTGGCCTCCAGAGCTGAATCATTTGTAGTAATCTTCTTTTTCATTCTACCAGGATAACCAGCTAAATTCTTGATAATTTGGGGGAATGTGGGATTACAATGACAAGCAAGAACCTTGAGGTTTAATACTGCAATACTGTCTGTCTGTTCTGACTCAAAATCTTATATACTCACGTTAAATTTGGTGATAAGTAGTTCTTCAGAAACCAGAACTTGACAGGCGACTTGGTATTCTTTAAAACACTCAACATCATAATCCTAAATATTGATTGAAAAAACAAAAACAACAAAACATATGTGAATATACTTTGTTCATCGCCTAATAGGGAAAAAATTATTTGGCTTTTGTTTATCCACGAGGGTGAAAGTAATTCTGTTTAAAAATCTATCTCTTGCCACAAGCCTGCTTTGCATGTACATCACACACTGCATCTGCTGCTTACAGTTACACCCGCACTGTTCTATATATATCAAATCGCAGAGATGAACAAAGTATAACAAAGGATGATACACAAAGTCCTACTGAATGTAGGGAACATCTGGGCAAAGCTTCATGACTATACTCCGTTCAGTCTAAAGTTTTAGGTTGCACAGCCATGAAGCATACACGCTGTCCTAAGAGTCAGTTGCAAACCCCCCAGGTAGGATAGAAAATGGTACAGAATGCATAGATATAGAGAACAGTTTCACTGGTTACCTATGGAAATAGTTATAAATCTTTACACTTCATGAACAGAAATGGGAACAGTAAGCAGTTTTCAATTTGCCAATATTGGTGAGATCTCCCCTTGATTTGACCCAGGTATGAAAATGAACCTTCATATGTGCATATTACACAAACACACGTTCCTATTCTTGATTCCAGGTTTGCAACAGAGTCAAAATTTGTCTTATTCCCATCAGCAACATTGAAACTAAAACAACAAATAATTACCTAAGAAATCTTTCATACAGGTGTCCGGATGCAATTGAGAAAATGTTGAGTGTTTCTTCAGCTTCTGTTGTCAGAGTCTTTCTGTGTCTTGGTCTCCCCACTGCCACCAGTAAAGCTAGAAAGTAAACTGGTAGGGTCAGAAATGTGTAATGGGTGTCAGTGGGTCGTTAGTAGAAACACCAACAAACACCAAATAAAAGATGAAGACAAAACAGGGTACTTACAAAAATAGGACAAATGAAGTACAAATAAGGTGTATAGGAAGTGAAAGAACATTTTACAGACCCATTATGTATAACAAGTAAATAACATAATTAGCCTTGAGCAAGGCTGTCTGCTAAGAACCAACAAACTTGCTATTGTATTATTGTCATTTATTCTCAATTATTTTTGAATATTGTATTTTAGCATTGAAAGGGCTACCCTGTCTAGAGAAAGATTGAAAAAACAAACAGATAATTGTTGGTCTGTTGTGTACACTCTACAATCCAGATACTAGTCTAATGTGTAAACCCACCAATACACTTTTGTAAAACTTGGCGCACAAACACCCCCCCCCCCGAAATCCTGGTCCCAATGGATACCCCTATGCACTTAAAGTAACAGGAGGAGAGTTTTTTGAGGAACCAAATTTCTCTCAATTGCATTGGATTGTTGCAACCACTACCAATATGTACATGGTTTGTTGGACAAACAGTACAAAACAGAAAACCGCAAACTTGTTTTTGAACTTGCCTGTTATCGTAATCGTTCCAAGGACAACCCTGCTTTGATTTTAATGTTGTACAGAAAATAATAATCCCCATCTAATTGGAAGACAAAATAACTTCCCTAGACTTGTGTACAAAAATGACCTCTCAGCAAACGTCAATTTCTCGGGTATAAAGCGACTGGTTATTTCAAAACTGGATTTTGGTGGAAGATTAGGACCATAACCCTCTTCACACACCAATAAACACAAAAAAAAAAGAAACGTCATATGATGAAGGCTGCTTTTTTTTAGCTACTGAGCATTGAGATTGTATGTTTTAACACACACACCTATTTTCATATTTTTACTAGAAATTAAATTGCACATCTCCCAAAAACCTTCAGAAATTATACAAAAAATGGCATAACAAAATCTTTACCACCCAAATGGTTTGTTACTAGTCCAAACATTATGATTCATTTCAAATTTCATTTAAAGACACACTATTAACATTTTTTGACTCCTCGTTTAGGCAAAGGCCCTTTGGACGCCAACACTCTCTCGGCGCCGACGTCGTCTGCTACCCCTAGTGTTATTTAGTGGTGTGATTCCTATTCCATAAAGACAGTGTATTCACTTCAGGTGTGATCTAATTACAGTGGTAGCATTCCAATATGCAAAAAACCAGGGTTCAAAAAATTGATGCGCTCTCTATGGAAATGTCCTCACAGGGGAGGGCGGCCAAGAATTCCAAATTTCAGACGTCGCCATGGGTTTAACACGTAAAACCAAATCTTGACGAAAAAAATTCTGAATTTTTTACACTGTTGTCAGGAATATTTTTATTTCAAAATCCGTTGGGTTTGAAGAATCAACTCCACTGTAAGGTTATTTCTGATTTTTTTTTGTAGACTAACGAACGAGGACGAGGTCGTATGTGGGTCATGGAACACCCAAGACCGACCACATCAAAACATCCACATTGGTTTGTTGTTTGCATTCAGTATGGCTTTTTAATTTTCTTTTGACATTTTTGGTGAAATGCTATAATGAATGAGCTGGCCCGCCACCGCCTTGTCCTCATGTTCTGTAAGGTTATATAACTACATCTTGCTGCACAACCTACCTTGATATGAATCCCATATTCTCCTCCCCCACTCTTACTAGGAGCTTTCTCCTCAGCCTGACAGCAAACTTTCTGATTCTTTGCCTGGCTTCTTGTTAACCTAAACAATAATACAACAAACTTTCGGATCTTTGCCTGGCTTCTGTAACCTAAAGCAAATGAAATCCCCCCACAACAAAACCTGCTTTATAAAGTCAAAACATCTTCACAAATTTTTTTTCTTGAATGTAACATTGAATTCTGCAGTATTCCATCTTCTACCAACCAAATTGGTGTGGCCTGTAAAACACGGGTTTAACTACTTGAGGTGTTAAGTTCAATTGCTCTAATAACCTTTTACATAATGGTTATTGTAATAATCTCACTGCAAATTAACTGACAAAGTAGAAATACAATGTTTCATTGAACTACTCTTTGTTTAGAGATTTTGCAGAAAACCTTCCCATAATGTAGCCTTTGTTTAAATATGTGTTTCGCCATTTGCATGCCGGGGCACTACCCCCTTAGCCAGATTGACATGGAGAGCAGAAAAGCTTACCTTAACTTTGACATCTTGGCCTTGAAGCTATCCATGATAACAATAACATCTTCCTATTACTGAGAATGTGTGGCCATCATGACTGCAAAAATATCAATACATTATCATTTGCCTACCAGTCAGTCAGGTTTTCCTTTGAGGGCTTGCTACTAGTTTCCTGGTAACCAGTATACCTGTCCTCAGGGCCGGGTTGTCGCGGCTAAACTCGCCCTATCGGGTGCAAGGAATCCAATGAGGAGGGTAGCTTGGTTTCCGCTGGTAGAACTAAAAAGAAGATCTACCTACAAGGTCATCAGAGTTGGTGAGCTAATGGCGGCCATCCAGCACATTGACTAAGGATGGCCTCTGGTCATACCTTTTGCTTCAATAAATCTCCACGCGCATGATTGCTGGTAAATGTTTCAGTGAATCCGGCCACCCCCATTAGCGGGGACAAAACTGGATTTAAAACTTTGTTTTAGCTACTCCCTATTCATCCTCTCAGGTTTATTTTGGTAAGAATTATGTGGTATCTTCTTTAACATGCATAGGGTACGCGGGACTCTCATTTGGAGGCCTTGGGTCATATGAGATTTAATTTTTCTCAGGCCTTGACACCACCTAAAGGTGACCAAAGTCACAGTGTAGTCTTGACACCAACATGCTGTTTACGTAGCTCATTTGGTCTGAAAATTTGAATTCCCAAGTTGATTTTTTTTTCAGTCGATATAGTGAAGTTTTTGTCTAGCATGCTGGATTGACAACAATACTTTCATCCAAAGAAAATATTTAATTTCTGCTCAGCTGCATTGTGGTGTTTTTTATTTTAAAAAATGTTTCAAAATTATGCTTCTATAGCAGTTGCATCATACGTACCTTGCTATTTCATAAATATCCAGCAGAGCGACCCTGTCTAACCTAAGTTACCATAGCTCCGGGTGTTGCTTTCAATTGGAAGTACCCTGTCAAAATCAATCACATCAGGCCTATGGCATTAGTGAAGTAACTAAACGCTAAAGAAAGGACAATTAAAGTCAAGATTATTATAGACTGCCGAGGAAAGTGGGGAGGGGACCAAAGAAACACAAAACTCCACAAGCACGATTTGAGCAAAGCTGTTTGACTGAGCTAATCTCTATTAACCCTTTAACTACTGATGGTAGTTTACTCCTTTTTGCTTCAAAAATATATTCCTATATTTTCTGAATGATAGCAAGTGAGTAATTTTGTGAATTTGAAGGATTTTTCTGTACCAGATTAGGCATGACAATGTGTTCAACCATGACGGGCTGGTTGAGTGCCCAATGTAACTGTATCCTCGAGGCGGAGATCCGATGGCATTCAAAGGCATGACCTTCAAGGAGTATGTGTTTCCAGCTCATACTCGCCTGGATCCGGTTTCCAACCTGATAAAAGAAAGTGTGATAGGATTACTTGTGGTCCTGCCAGCTTGGCTGGTGGCCCACAAAAATGCTAAAGAAAACTATATATTAGCGCCCTCATTTTGTTTTCAATCAAGATGATGGCGGAGTAACTGTGGTATACAAAAAACTGCGTGTCTTCTCCGGTACTGTCTGCACCATATCCACCTTCTCTCCACCTAATGGGCAACTACAGGGTTAGACCATTAGGGTAGCTAACTAAGGAGATGTCACAACTTTTACGAGTCTTAACATGCAATCGCATTAAGCCACGCTGTAATCACCCGCATACAAAGTCAGCGTGTGGGATACGCATGCACCATAGCTGTGTGAAAGCTATGAGACGACTCAAAGTTTCAGGCAGGACAAAATAATAGATGAGACCACGTCACACATCAACTTTTATGGAGGGAATCATCAAAACAAAGCTACGGAAGGAGTTAAAGGTATATCCCCACAAAAAATGTGGTATGCTTTTTATGCTGAAATAACATCATCCAAGTCCAGAAATTAATTTTTTTTTTTTTTTTTTTTTTTTTATATTTCCATATTTTTTTTATCATGGCCAAATTTCCGTAATTCCTGGGATTCTCAAAGTCTTACATCCCTGTATCTTAAGATACTTACATCAACAAGCTTGATGTTTGTCCCACAAGTCATAGAAATTG
>JAMKCH010067013.1:0-73289 GCA_023653785.1 Ophioderma brevispina
AAAATGGTTCGAATTTGATTAGGCATCCATTCCTTGAAAATCGAACAGCATAAGAAACTGCCGTGCGCACTCGATTGAAAAGGTGCATCAAGGTTTCCCTGTTTTCGTACAGAATGGTTACAAAGACGTTTTCTCGAATCTTCATCTTGTGTAATATTATAGTCGTAGCTATAATTCTCTGAGTAAGTCGATATTGAAAGCCTCGATATTTTGAATCTCTCAAATCTCTAAAATTCTTACCACATATTTCTTTCTTTCCATTTTGATCACTAATTTCAATATTCAAATTCATTTGCCATTGTATACTCTTTTAACAAAGCTGTGCATATTGTGTTCTAGCGGGTATCATAAAATATACTAACACCTTTTTTATTTCTAAGTAACAGATCAACATTGTTTTGGTTTTAAGTGGGGCTTGTAATTGTGATTTTGTTCCTGTCGGGGATAGCCAAGCACCACCAATTGCTTTTAACATACCGTGGTATTCTAGGAAATTGGTTTTAATGTTATATTTTTTCTTAAAGTCAGTGTATTAGGACATTGAATGTATGTTTGTGAAAATTTCATATACAATCTTGCAACCAAGGTTGTTCTAATCAAACATATTTATGAGGATTCCAAATCATGGTGTCATTTTTTAAAATGTGTTCTTGAGAATTCGAGGGGGGGCAAGGGTTACAACTGGTTTATACAGGGGGAAAATGTAAAAGGGGGCAAAATGTGTTTTAAAGTATCCCATCATGTTCAGTACTTTCAAGGAGTAAGAAAGGTATAGTTTTTTGTCCTACCTGCGTGTTATAGTATACAAATTTACAATGTAAAATGGGTTCAAGGTCAAACTTGGGGGTAAATTTCAGATTCATTCTCGTTTGTTCGAAAAATTGGTGCCAAATTGGTCGCGTACTGTACAGAACCGAAAATAAGCCTAAAAAGTCGTGTTGTCAATGACGTTTTTATAATAATTAAGAGGGCAAAATCATGGCCGGTGTCCCACAGGTCTATGGAGACCACTATTCATATCTCTAAAAGTCGCACTTTAAAGGTGAAACCAGATCGATATCACATTTTCTGATTTAGTATGAACCCATAACGATTAAAACCAGTTTCAACAAAATCGGACATTCTATAAATAATGACCTTGAACTTTCTTGAGCCTATTGTACTAAAACAAAGTCTTAGATATGGCAAACTCTACCTTTTTAGAAACCTTAGAGCAACCGAATATACTTGGTATAAATTTTAACAATTTAAACACTTTTATTATTGTTTACTACCGCCCTGTACAATTTTTCCCTTATAAAACAACCCAAGAACACACCTTTTACAATGACACCATGATTTCAATTCGCCATGAAATTCTGTATTCGAAAACATTGGTGTCAAAATTGTATATGAAAAAAAAACTAAACCAAAACATCCATACCATTTCCCCTGTACTAGCTCGTCGTGGTCCGACATATTCGAACTGATTTTTTGTAAATTGAGGTAATTTTATTCTGGTTGCATTTTAGTACCCGCTGTAATTGGTACCCAAAATAAAATGAAATACTCCCTAACCAAATAGCCGCAGTCGAATCCCACGCTTTTGTAATAAAACGGTTTCACAACAATCTAATACGTATTCGTAGCTTTGGCGTTTCCAAATATCCAAAGCACACAGATAAATTGCGGACGAATGCGTATTCGCTGGGACAAAGATTGCTACTTCAGTTATTCAAAATCGATAATACGTCTATCAATATTTAAGGCAATCAGTGAAATTGTACCTTTCTATCCTTTCTTGGACGGATTGGTCATGTTTATTTCACATTTTATTTTTGTGTGTTACTTCTGTTACTTGTACTTATTGAAACCTACGTTCTGTGCGTCGTGAAAAAATTGTAGTTTTAACATTTGTACAAATACCCCAACTTTAGGGGGCAAGAGTGAACATTATCCCTCGTAATTACCAGGGAGGAGTTACCACCCCAGGTAAACTTTTCCCTCGTTGCGCAAAAACGTTAAAAACTTTCGTTAATTCTTCCATAAAATGTTGTGCACATCCTTCTTCAATGGGCACAAACAAATGTGAAGGTAGCACCCTCACCGGAGTTAGCGTCGAAGCGATTGGTGGTCTTGGTCTACTACCTCTACTATAAACCCATTATTGAAAACTACAGCATTCTGTTAGTCAGTTTACTGTCCATTAGTCTGCAATAATGGGCCGTGAATGCATTTTCTTATCATTTATTTCATTATCGCATACAATACCCATAAATAAGGTCATATTAACTTAAACCTATACAAACAAAACACAAAATAAAATCAAGTTTTTTTAGTTAATAGAATAAGAATAAAGGTTTGGAGTATCATAATGATGCTCGATAAGTGTATCCTCGGCGGGAAAAAATAAAAAATAATTGGCGGCCATTAATTCTTTTTCCTATCCGACCTCGCGGACATTATTCTCCTATCAATTATACGGCAATCCCTTTAGTTATTAGTTCAATTTGTTTAAATATTGTGCACTGTATGGCTCTAAATTATTATGTTGATTAAAAACTAGTCATTTCCATATCATATCATTTGGGGCCAAAACCCGCATGAAAAAGCCAATTTCCTAACCCTTTTTTTTTTTTATGCCAAATTAATTTTTTTTTCACTTTTTTATACTCTACGTGTGTCTGTGGAAATGACCACTTTTGGCCAACTTGTGAACTTTGACGTCATTTGGACGCCAAACTAGGTTATGTTGGAAGGAGTAGAAAACGGTGGACCAATGCTATCACGGTTAACCAACATCGAAATCATCTATTGCCTTAAAATAATGAATTCTCGGTGTGTTTAACACCCCACCCCTTTAGTAAACCGTGTACAAAAAACTTTGTGAACATATTGCGAAAGTTTGATTTCTTTGATGTTAACTTGGAAATTCTGCAAAGTAAATAATTACTAATATAAACATCATTTAAAAAAATCGCCTTTCAGGAACAAATTGATATTTCTCTTTGGGAGGTGTTTGTATAAGCGTTCGTGCCCTTAAAATTGTTTTAGATTATGTTAATTTTATGTAATATATTACCATTTAAGTTTTGTATATATTTTAAGCGTGTACACATTACTTTAAAAGATATCGGAACTATATATGTAATGAAAAATTTAAGAAATCGAGAAAATAGACCACTTTTTATCCTCCAAATCTGTTGAGGTTCTGAAATCCAGTTACATTTTAAAATTTCTGAGCTCATTTTTTGACAGTCTAGCCAATATTTATTGTGTTTTACAAGCCATGCATATATTTATTAATTTTTATAATAACAATGCACTACAATTGTTTGTGGCCTTCTAACGTATTTAACTCTTGAAATTTAATGTTTTTTTTTTGCAAAAATTTCTTAAAAAAACATTTGGCGACTAATTAAAGATACTAATTTTTTAAAGGAGGCCAAATTTGTAAGATGTTGTAATTTCTGAATTCGTTGGTCATCTTGGTCAGTCTGCGCTATATTTTACAAACGAGATAATGCCACAGTGAATGTTTCCTCCCACCTGTAACCGCTTTGGAAGTCGTTTGTATACAAATTTGCAATGTTTTCACATAAACACAATGCAATTGACATCATCATCATCATCATCATCATCAATCATCATCATCATCATCATCATCATCATCATCATCAATCAGACCGCAATCATTGTCGCTCCACGCTCGAGTTTTCCTTATTCAATCGTTTATTGCCACCATCATCACCGCCAGCGTTATTCTTATCATCGTGGCATCATCGGCATCATCATTTAAAATACACTTAGTAAAAACCCGAGCTATAGTAATCTCACATACCAACATTAAAAGCAACGGTTTTCATGCAGGTCGAATACGTTTCGACTCCTAAAGCCACAGCGAATCAACATTGGGGGGTTTGACAAACAATCGAACCACATTCATGGCCATTTTGAATACTAATCAGTTGTTTCTGGTAATTTTTATACTGTCGCAGTTAGTACCATTCATGTCTTAACATACACCACTTAAAATAGCCAGTTTCCTTTTATTTCATTTAATTACCCGCATTCTAAGTAACTCACCTTGCAACGACAAAACGCACGCCGTTACTTACTCAGAACTACATTTATGCTGATTCCACACTATGCAGAACCCACGACGATAGACATGATCCAATCCCCCCTCTCTGTCAGTAAATCATGAACCAAGAAACTCCACATTACAACCAATGTTTATAGTAACTGGGGTGCCTCCAATATTAAGATTATCATCACCAGAGAGATCCTGTTTAGCATGGCGTTAAATCTAATTCTGCTTATTTAATTTGGCAACACAGTAGACCAGATAAAAAACTCATACCAAAACATTGTTTAATTGACGCCCTTCATTTTATCGAAACGGTATGTGCCAAAGCAATCTATTCTTTTATTTCCAATTTAGATGCAATGTGAAGAAGCTTACCCATTTTTTGGTTTCCTAAGAATCGACGATCCAACTTACTTTTAAGTGGCATTTAGGTGCATTCTAATGGTCGGGCATTTTTACTCCTGGTTTGAATAAGGTTGAGACATTTGGGAAACGTTTTATTCGATCGGGCTTATTTTTCCAAATAACTTATAAATTTCTTCATTTATTTTTGGATGTACTCACTTGAAGGATTTGGTAACATTTGAAGCCCATATTAATCTTTTGCTAATAAGGTGATGCCAACTGTGACCCGACCAAGGAAGTTTATTTTCTTTGACCAATAGACTCATATTTACCAGGCTTTAAAAGCCTTTTTGATAATTAAGGTTCAACGAGAGATTTCACATATCAGGTGTTCCTAAAAGAATCGAAAGTACTGATTTTTTACCCTGATGTAAAGCTTTCCATCAAACATCCCCATCTGAAGGTTAAGCTGAGAAATGTTTTCTTTGCTTATCAGAATCAAGTGAAATTTCTTATTTCAGTATAGGAGCAAATCCAAAATTCAGCTATGGTTTTATATTGAAATAATAACCAATCAGAATCAAACCTTTTTTCCTCTCTTTTAGAAATTTGTTGTAGCAATGCCAGGTAGATATCTAGTGCTTGTCGATCTATATGAAATTTTACTATTAATTACACTTCTTTTGGTGCCTCAAATCTCCTCGTGCCTTTTATCTAAACATATCTTGCCGATCGGTACTACAGTAATCCCCAACTATCAAAGACGCCACTGAAATTCCATTTCAGTTTTAACTGTTGACAATATTGGTTTTTGTAATAAGCCTATGTGAACGCGATCCAAATTGCTACAGTTTTTTAACATTATTGTTTATCCCTGACATATTGTTTAATTATCTAAAACTCTCATAGTGCTTTCTAAGGAATTCACTGATCCATCAAGTATGACCTGTAGTGTCGTCAGCGTACTGAGAACTTTAAAGGACATATTATCTATATTAATCCCTCGATTTGCTGTGGTTTCTTGATATTCCTACAGATTTATACTTATATTGATAGCAACCATATTGGCAAAAACCCAGATCTGCCAAAATTTCTCTCAGTTTTTAGGGTATACTTGGAGAGGGTCGCAAAAACCCATCATTGGCAGCAGGGTCCGGACTTCATCTGTTTCCCCTTTATTTACTGGTGTGAATCCTTAAGTGTGTGTGTGTGTTGTGTATGCGTGTATGACATCACTTCCTAGTGACCTAACCAAAGAAGTTCTTTCAAAGGTCCTTGGAGGAAAACATGTCCTCAGAAATAAACAACGGGTTTATCCTCGTGTTTGTCTTTACGACCGGGAACTGCGGTTCCTTGGAAGTCCTCGGAAGTATGTCTATGTATGTTAATGAGGCTAGACTATTAGCCTTTCTTGTGCAGTGTACCACGTAGGGCATGTTTGGATATGTTTTGGCGATTTACAATAGAAATTTTGACGTTTGTGTGTGTGGATTGCAATATTTTGTTTATGGGCTAACTTACCATGGTTTGGTTTGCTTTGAGGTGCAATGATTTTGTGAGCATGCTAACAGGTGACTTTCAACCTGTGAACCCAACACTTTCAGGCCCACAGACTCACCCCTTTCTTTTTTGAAATTTAACTACTTAGTTCTCCAGGTAGATAATGATGAATATTTTATTAATCTTTCACTGGCGATGCGCCAGCGCACGCCAGGTTGAAAAACAAACACAAACATTTGCCTTGGCCGGATTCGAACAGCGAACCCTCCATCAACTAGCACACGCGCTCTTCTCCTTTCCCAACTGAGCTTGGCCAGGGTTTTGTAGAGGAGCGATAGATAGTATCTATAGGGCTTAGTTAGGCCCGGAAGATGTTCTCTCTTGCCTAGCGATAGCATCAGAACGGTATATTTTTCATATAACGATTTTTAAAAATTATTTGTTTTGGAATTTAACTACTTAGTTCCCAGGTAACAAGTATGAAATTTATTAAATTTTTTCCTTCCTGGAGATGCCAGCGCACTCCATGTTGCAAAATGTAGGGGGACTTGAGGTACATTTGCTCATATTTGGACGTTCATGCCAAACAAACTAATATCAGGGACAGAATAAGGCGACCAATTAACGCGTTTGACGTAATTTGACGGTGAAGAACAAACGTCGGCCGTGAAGAATAATCTGTAAACATTTTAAAGCTTATTGAAACAGAAGTTTTACTTACTGATTATGTGTCGTGCCGTCGAAAATCCGACGAAATAGGACATGTTTTGACATTTTAAATCATATTTTGTTCGAACATGCCCCGCCATACTAACGCATTTCAACCAATCACAGTCCGCGTCGCGCTGATTAGCAAACCTTGACATACGCTCAATTGGTCGGCTAAATTCTGTCCCCCTGACTATCTTATATTTGGACCTTTAATCCTTTAAAAATGCTTGTAAAAAAAAACATTTGCCGTAATCCTAAATAAACGTGTTTTCTAGTCACAAAATGACTGCAATGTGAATGACAGAAGCCCTCATTTTATGAATGATAGCTTGACCTAATTGGTTTGGAGTCTTGCCCTGTGTTGCAAATTTTAAACCAAATATTCCCGGGTTCGAATCCCGGTGAGGTTCCAACCCTCTGGACTTTTCCCAATCCCCGCCCCAGCCTCAAAAGCGGGCCATGTCAGGAAGGCGTCCGTAGCATTGATAACACCTGCCCCGGATCAGCTTACTCAGTTAATAAATCCTGACCGGATCACCATCAACCCTTAACCAGTACCTTGTTGATACGCTAAGAAGAAGCTCATTTTATAATTAAATCGCTCATTTTTTTTAATCCGTCGCGGAACTCGAAAATAGTTTAAATATGCTATTTAAAAGAAACTTGAGTGATTTAAAAGCAATGCTCCGCGCAACCCTTTATACCTGGACCCCGTGCTAAGCAATTTTTTTTTCTGGGCCTCGTACACTAAGGACTATCACGGTACAGATGGGCAATTGTGCATATGCTGCCACACACATGTGTCCGTTAGACCACCGCTATCCGGGTTTTTAACAGTTTTCATTGAAAAACAGCATAGAGGCGAGACTTGTGTCTAGAACTCAAGCGCAGGTTCCGCCCATAATTGCCTATGTCTCGTTAGCTTTTAAAATGCTCAGCTTCCCTGTTCGAAAGCAATGAAACCGCTGAAAGCGAATCTGGACCAAAATGCCCCAAATTCCGGTGTGTTCTTGGTGTAAGATATTCTGAGTTAGACTATAGTAAAAGACTCTTGTTACGGAATAAAGCTGTCAATCATTGTAAATCCTTTGATCCTCGTATAGAAGATTTCATGCTAGGCTAACTAATTTCATGCAGTCATTTTTACACGAAGGATGAACCCAAGTCCGGGGAACATTTTACATTCGAGGGATAGTACAATTCCAAATAATTTGTCCCGTTAATAAAACTCCTGTCGGTCGCCAAATATACCCCGACCCCCCCAGTGTTTGAATCTGAAGTTAGCTGGATATCTTGTTTATGATACATTCACTGCCTTAATATTTTCCAGGAGCTCTCAGGTATTACTCCTTCAGTAAATCCATTCCTCCTCCCTCAGTACATCGAAACTATGGTTTGTTTGTAATTCCAAGATATCCACTGGGAAGAAAGCCTTAGACAAGCCACGAAATGTGCATTTGCACAACTGTGTATAAAATGCTGCTTCCCTACCGTGATGCCAGGACATATGCGAACAGGTGATCGGATTGAATCTTCTAGTCTCGTTGACGGCTTTCAGATATTTCGATCCAAAGATATTAAAAGGGTTTGAGGAATTTTAGGGCCATTGATTCTAATTTTAGCGAGGTTTAAGGCTCAATTCAATCAGCTTATCGTTTATCATGGCATATAGATCTACAGTTGTGTCAGATTCAAGATTAACTTTTCTTGAGCGATGACTACGTCTTTATGCATTGTAGCTCTATATGCGGTGAAGAAATGGTATTATGCAGTTCTAAAGGTAAGTCATGCTCGATAACACATTATTGAAATAATTGCGATTTTTTAACAAGCCTAAGCTATCTTTTGTTATGAAATAAATGCATTTCAGGTCAACATTAGTCACAGATATATATAACTGTACATTGATATGAATACAATAAAATAGATTATTATTAAAATCATTAAAATAATTCCTCTACGCTTCACGGTGAATGGACAGCCTAACATATTTATATTTAAGGCGGCCACTATCTTGGAATTACTATAAATGAAGTATCAGGTGTTATGTACGAATCAACAGTGCTACAAAATAACAGGTGTTGTTTAAATTTTGTATTTGACATTGCGTTACGGGACATACAGGTATACAATAACATATGTTTTGTTACAGCAGTTTTAACGCTTGCTGGAATTTCAGCATTGACTAAATCAATGTAGGAATCTACAGGTATACACTATAAAAAAAGTACGAATTTCGTACGTTGAAGAGGTTAAAGCGTTGATAATATACAGTTATACAACTAACCGGTGTGCAACAATTCAATTGCGTATAAGCACGTTATAAAACATAAAACGAATCTACGGTATACAAATCGCATTTGTAACTGCTGTACATATTGTTACTTGAAATACAATGGTTAAAGACGGGAATAGGCTCGTAAATGTAGATCGATATCCAACCTGCGCGCTACGCCCCCGGGGCTACGCCTCGCAGATTCGGATTTACTAATACTTACTTGACGATTACAACAAAGTTAACACGCGAGCAGTGACAAAACCAATAAATTAGGATTGAGCACACACTAGTATGTTTTACATATTTATCTAGCCAATTACCGGGAGCCGTTGCCCAGTGATAGGAAGTAGTGCATTAACCCTACGCACGCCAAAAACGGTTGCAATGATAACCAATGTTGCCAAAACCACGATTTGGTAGCCCAACTGGGCGATTTTGGCTACTCGGCCCGAAACTGCAAAGTCCCCCCCCCCCAAGCGAATTCGCGAATTTTTGGCTTCTTTCACTGTCAATAGACGACATTGTAAACAGTAGAGAGTAAATACGATTGAAAAGTGTTTTAAGTTGTTCTTACACACACCCATGATGCTCTTGCTACAAACAAAGCATGAATCAATAAGAACACCGCGTAGGGTCAGTGTGCAACAGTTTATAACGGGATGACAAATGGCTGCTGTCAATCAGCTTGCGCTACAATAAAAGAAGAGAAAGAGAGTGAGCACTACTGAAGCGAAATTCGTTTCCTTGTTAACTTTCGTGTATACAGTATATCTTGCATGAGTTGATCGTTTCTATGTTACGTGTTGTATTGTCTGGCCTTTTATGGCCATGATGTATATCGATTTAAACTCAAACAACGCCAACAAATCCCTCGCTAGTCTAAGTTGTTAAGAATGCTTCCTAATCTCTCCTCAGCGAAAGGTCGAACCCCACGTGCTCAATTTTGAGAAATTAATTGATCTTGACTTTGTTCAAGTGAAAGTGATCGAGTCCAAAATTAACGCAAAAGTATGGTTTGAATGCCTCCCTAACTTCAATTTGAGAGCTTTTTTATTTTCGGCAACTTTTTTTCGCGAGTTGCCCTCGAATTGCGGCTGATAGTTTTTGCAACCCTGCAATGTGTGTGCATAAGCACGAGGTGATCACGGATGGACGGCTGGGGGGTGTTATTAGCATATTTGTGAATATTGCATAGGTACCTATTGTGAAGTGTTGTTCAGATTGTTTTGAAATTTGGCTCGAATGTTCAGAAGGGTCGAATGCCACTACCTAGCAGATACTGTAGTGAATGAAGATACCAGTGCCTAGTAAATAGCCCACCTGCAGGACCTGTAGGAAATTACGTTGCAAAAGTAAAAAATTTGGAAGCTGCAGGTTACCTGTATGGATTTTTCACAACAAGTTAATATTTTTGTATCAATAAAAAAATTAAAAAAGGTAATTTAAATTACTATAAAGTACTATTATCCAAAAAACAGGTTTGTTTGGGAGTATGACTCACAAAGTCGAGTTACGTTGCATTTTCCCGTATACAATTTTGTGTGCTGTTAGGAGGCGTGCATTTTCATTCCCGTTTCTAGGAGGATGTCCGTCAACCTGTTGTAAGACATTCAATTTGCTCCACATCAGCAATTTTCGGTAAAACGTCCGTATTAAAACCTTTAAATAGCATAGAAAGGCCCCCGGAGAGCATTAATGAACGGCTTGTGGTTTATTAAACTCACAAGCCGTATACGTTCAATTGATCATCTTCCTTGTATACCTTTTCACCAACCCGATAGTAAACCGAGTCGACCCACTATGGCTTCTCAGGTGCCATTTTCTTTTCTTCACACTTGATATTATGTGTAAATATACCTTTAGTGAAAATTGACCTATAGAATTATATGGTTTACAAAACGACTATTTAAAACATAGGCCGTTTACAGAAATAATGGCCCGTATTCTCAAACGATGTTTAACGCTAATCAATGGTTAATCGCACCAATTTAAAATAAACGCAATTCTCAAGCATGGTTTAAATTTAAAACAGTTTTAAATGTTAGACGAACATCGTTAAAACATGTCTAAAACGTTTTTAAAACTTAGACTTGGTCTGGTGGTAGTTTAAGGCGTGTTTAAATCCGCGCTTTCATCAAATGCCTTATATTTTCAGCTATATCTGCGATACTCGTGTTGTCTCTGTTATAGTATTGAATAAAGCAAGTGCGGAACCAGCAACATACAACAGTGTTTAAATAGGCAACAGCGGTTTTGTTTCCATTCACGAAGCAATTCTAAAGCTCCTTACATTAACGCGACATTCTTGACTTTAGCCGTGGGCTCCTGCATAGATTTACAACTACGGAAGGCATATATGACCTATCACATTGTTCACGCGCATGTAATATAATGTGAAGATAAGTCCACAGTTCAGTGGCTGATATTTACGGCATTTAAATACCGTGGTTAGCTATCTAAACGACTTTTAATATTAACATGCGGTTTTTTAAAACTGTGCGTTTAGCTCTAATCACAGTTTAGGCCTCTAAACCACCGTTTATTTTAAAACATCGTTGAGAACCACGCCACCCCATGAGATTAATTACGATTTAGCGAATCAAAGTACATACCAGGGTTCAGAATATTTGTTGTATCCTGTAAAAAGCACTTGCCATCGAAACGGTTTTAATTTTGTCAAGCATTTGCTTGTACTTGTCGATGACGGATTTTAATCGTTGTAGGTCAAGAGCGTGCTAGCTGATTCGGATCTCTTGGAGTGCCCTTTCTTCAATGTATCCAGTGGATACACAGCCGCCATATTCTGCCAAACAGATATATGCCTAGAAATACTTTCTAGAAATTTGGTTCGATTTCGTAGTTGTGTTATTACATTGTATTGTTGAAATTTTCTGTAAATGGATAAAGTTTCGATGGGAATCAAAAACCACGAAAAAACATCGGGCTTTGGGTCAATACTCTTTTACGACATAGTGAGGTGAATAAAGTGGTTTTGTTAAAACCAATAAACTTTTCTATAATCTGCTAGCAAATGTCAATGGGTTAATGCTCAAATTAATAGTCACACATTTATTCCTTTATGGAGGTAGTGCCTTTATGATTCGGAAAATAAACGATTTTCAAACAAATATCTACCCAAAATATTGAAAAAAGCGCTCCAAACATAATCTGAATTTCTATAAGACCCCACGTTGATTGAATTGAGAATATTACCTGTGCAATCTAAATAGCGGGCATCACACATTTTAGAGACCCATTAAACTAGTTACATCAAAATGGGTCTAGAACAATGACACCCAAGCTGTATACCGGGTTATTAAAAAAAATGACCCTCATTGTGCCCGCCATTTTGATGTAATCATACCAATTCTAACATTGTGGTATCATCGTAAAGCCTATTTCATTATCTTTTAATATGCTTCAAAGATAATCCCATCGTTAAAGTATCTACTCCCCAAGCGAACAATCTTTTGAATCACGTTCCGCGTTTACCCGTCCACGATTCCCATTGAAGCACGGGGTCCAACTAAAAAAGGAATCCCCAAACTGATAATAGGGTATGTTATTGTTAATGGTCACATACAGTGGTTTCTTAAAGTGTTCCACCTGGATATGTTGAGTTTTTATTTGAAAACACTTTTTTCAGAGGTGGCGTGTTTTGGGTCTACACATATAGACAACCTTAAACCAACCTCCAAAAGTTTGCTACCCTATGTCGTTCTATCATATGGTACTATATCGCATGATCTTCCAAACAGGCCAGTCGACCATTTGGCAAATTGAGTTTTTTGCATATTACGATACTAATCACAGATCTTTTCATATACCAAATATTGAGGCAAAATAACATTCCCATTTTAGATAATAGCTTGTCCACTTTTGGAAATCATACCCAAACGTCACACGAAAGTCTTTCCAAACAGAGACCAATCCTTCATTCGTCTGTTTGCTGTCCCTGAAAACCACCAATACGACAGCTATAAAAGTGACCTATTCGATCAATGGCATATTGCGAGATTCTCTTAACGGAGAGGCCGAGCTTTGAAATGTTCTCTAGTTTTCGAGTTACCCCTCCTCCCTCGGTACCACAAAGCACAACCACCTTTTTTTTGAAAGGATAATATATGAGATTTAAAAATGCAGGTTGGTTTGAAATATGTGGTGGCAGGGACGATTTTTTAGGCCGCAATGCTTTTGGGCTTCAAATTAAGCGAAATTATTTTTTAAAGTAAAATAATTACAATCTTTTTTAGGTAATCCGTTTTGTTATTGATAATGATTTTATACATTGCTTAAAGGGGTTTAGGTAATAATCGTTGTGGTGACATGTGTAAAACGATGTTTTTAGGAAAAAAGTGATTTGGGGCTAAAATTCGAGACCTTTTATATATTGTATAAACAGAAATCTTAATCATAATGTCAGAGATTGATAGTATTGCATCAATGATTTAAATTTGTTTTGCTAAGAATTAATAATCCTTGATTTTCTTCGTATTTTTAGCCAAAACGTGATTTTTTTTCCCAAAAAAACCCCCTGCTGCCACAAAGTTTTATGACCACAACCACCATTTTTAAAAAAATATTTCGAATAGAATTGGTTTTCGTTTTACCGAGTGGAGTACTTGTCGACAATTTTTGCATTCCAAATCGCTCCACGATCTCCTTTCTTCTCGTCCACACTGGGTAGCCTATAGAGTCTGGTCGAAGTTTATATCAGTACAATTTTGTAGCTTTTCTGAGCAATTTTTGCCACTCTAAAATATAATTTTTGCGTATTTTACTGACAAGAATTCGCCAAATACTTACTGTGAAAATACAGTATACTTTAAACATTGATTCAACAATCAAACACTGAAAAAAAATATATATTTGGCAGTTATTAAAGTATATTGTGAAATTTTCAGCAAAAAAATTAAAAATATTAAAAAAACAACAACAACTTATAGGCCTATCCACAAATGTCAACCAAAATTTTTACATGCATATACGTCTATACACTTTAACTTGCCAGTATGGCCTCTCAAACTCAAACCCTATCTGTAAAGTTTCGCTCTGATATTTCAACCCCGTTTTGAAGAGACCTAAAAACATTTTGGTCGACCAAAAATGGGCATATTTTCGCTCATAACATCCAACAAACATTCTTTAGCCCTATTATGCCACATGATAAATGCGAATAAGTAGGGGCGTTTTCTTCTGATACCCAAGACTTTTCAGTTTTCAATATTTACATTTTGACTTTTTGACCAGTCGTTAAAATCCGGGGCCCTGGGCCGTAATTTTGTTAATACATAATGCATTAAACGGGAAAATATAAGGTGAATTTGGATGGAAAAATAAAAGCGGCAGTTTATGGGATTTTGTTGGCAGAATTGCTGCAGTGTTTTCTTATAGATTTACAGTATTTTTTTCCGTAATAACCTATAATTGAAAAATCCATAATCGTGCATAATAATGCTGATCTAATTTCAAGTTCAAATAGTAGGCTTCTCTTATAATTTCGTTATACGGGCTTGGAAAATTGGACAAAAGTATTTTGCTTGATTTTTAAATTAAACACGGCCCAAAAGTAAACAAAAACACAGTGTCTTTTTATCCTTTTTTATTGTGAAGTCCCCTTATTTCGTCAAATACAAAGATGGTATGTTGTGTGCTAATAAGTTTAAATAAAATATTTATTTTTATTTAGCTGTTTTTACTAACGTACATTGTAAGATGTCTTGACTGTCAAGCGCGATCCGCCGGGCTTGACTGCCCAAAGTAGCCTTCAGATTGCATTCGCGCGCCAGTTTTAATCGTTTTATTTTTTTTATTTATTTTTTTTATATTGTTTTTAGCCATAAACATACGTGTCAATAGAATATGTTCACAAATATACCCTGATTTCATTTGAAGAAATGTTACCACAAATCTACTATAAGTTACGGTAAATTGGTGCAAAAAATAGTAGCATTCTCCAGTTTTACACCTGTTCTGCATGGAAATTATTGATTGTTTAAGCTGTATAAGTAAAAAAGATTCAATCAGCTATGTTAGTATTACAAGTACAACTCCAATACAATTTGTAACACCAGAAAGTTCACAAACAAGCACTAATAGAGTACCTTATTTTCACTTTTTTTTTAAACCTTTCACGTTTTCTGTTGTGTGTTCATTTTAATTTGCATATTTAATGTGAAAGAAATAATGCATATAAATTCAGATAATTCCTATAATTCCCTGTATCTAAGTAGCCAATAGTATCGTGGTTAGTATTGTTGGGTCATATCAGAGGGTCCCGGTTCAATTTCTAATTAGATAGGCGTACATGTATAAAAGTTACTTACTATTAATTACAGCACATAATAAACAGATCAATAATGATATGTAAAAACATGTACTTTTAAATCTTTTCCGTTTTTCCTGTTTCCTCTTTTCTTTTGGCTATATTTCCCCACATACCTACGAATTATTGAGTTTCAGCAACTTGATTATAATTAAACTAACTTGATAATTCTCTGTGTACTTACTTAATAGCTAATGTGATTTTGAGTACAACACTGCAAAAATAGGGTGTTACAATTAACACCGCCGGTGTTCTAGGAGACCACACACACCAAGATGGTGTCCAAAATTTTACACCTATGGTGTTATTTTAACACTATTTTGGTGTTAAAACAACACATAAGGGTGTTATAAATAACACCAAGGTGTTTGGATTTTACATCCTCTTGGTGTGTCCTCCTAGAACATCGGTGTTAAAATGACACCGCCGGTTTTTTTGGTTCTAGACCTTTTGTAGTGCATTTTGAAAAATTATTATTTCCAACCCTCTCAATTACAATACTGTTACTCGTCTACCTGAGCCATTTTTTGTACAAAACTCCCCGAAGGGGGGGTGGTTACCACCCCCCCTGTGATTTTCGTTCTGCACCACCCGATTCCCTGTAAATTTGGTACCTAAGGAATAGCTTAGAGTTTCTTCTCTTTCCATTGGTCCCCAAAATAAAAGAGTACTAACCCCCATTATGACGTCACCTGACGTCCATATGTTGAGGAAAGTACGAAATACTGAATATATGTGGAAATTGATTTTCGCAATTTTATCGACTCAAAACCACACCCCTATTAGAGCTCTCTAAAATGATTTCATGGGTATATAAACTAGTCATTTTTCCTCATCAATAGAGGTCAAAAACCGCTGAAAATCTGATTTGCCTAACTTTTGCGAAAAATTTGAATTTTTTCACTGGTGGTCTATGGAAATGGCAGTTTTGCTGACATGCGAACTTTATGACGGTCACGTGACTTAATGCTAGGCATGTTGGTACTCATTTTGGTATCTGGAAATAGGGTACCATAGCTATCTATTGGTACCAAAATCACGTTGTCTGTGATGTTCTGTGTTGTGTTTAGGCATGTTGTACTTTCTCTTCCGGCGGGGGGGGTGGTTACCACCCCCCCTATCGACACTTGGGATCACCTGTATCTTACCTATACCTGGTGGATTTTGGTTTTTTGGATTAAATGAGCGGAACATGCAATTGACAATTCCCTTTAAAAATTTGGCACCAAAAAGGGGTTTTCGCAAGCCGGGGAAAAAACTGAAGGGGGGGGGTCGTAACCACCCCCCCCTTCGGTAGACGAGGGTTATGGTACATTAAAAAGATTACTCATTGAAATTACTCCAATAGCAATTTAATGCAAACCCGATTACACTTAATAGAGGAAATGAAATTTGTCCTTCAATTCTCAATACAGAAAGATGTTATATGATAAATTTATCATTCTGCATTTTCAATAATACCTACTTTGCTAATACAGTTAACCATTGAAGGCACCGCAGTAGAATTCCTGCAAACTGTCATCTTCACCTCGAAATGGGTTTGTTTTTTAACTCAAGAAAATTTTCAACTATACTGTACAAGTGTTGTGACCCAGAGGTGAACATATAACGCAATGGTTTGGTTGATGACAAAATAAAATATATCCATGGGAATGTCAACTTCATTTCAATTGTAACCCAATAGACCTTCTCCGATGTCGTTTGTTTTTACGATTTTTTAGAACATCATTTGACCTAATTGTCAATATACTCTTCCTATAGTTTTCGTTTTTGAGAATTCAATATTTTCGCGTCCGAACACCTCCTAAATTAATACAAATATACATGACTTGATAAGTAAGATAAAGCTTTCTTCTTGCTACCATGGTGATATTTGATTCCTTTAACTCTTTACACACATCAACTCTAAAAACACAAAAAATAACACCATTTTTTTTTTTTTTTTTTTTTCTTTCTTCCACTTAACGTTTATGAAGTTATTATGTCCAATAATTCACAAAACCCAGGGTTTCAAAAGTTAGAGAATCGCTTTGGATTCCTTAAGTGTACTTGCACATGTAGACCCGCTGCCTGCATTTGGAAATACAGCAAAATACGGTAAAGATTTTATGTCCATTTACAGGCGTATAAACGACTAACACTGAACTTTTATTCGATTTTTTTTCGAGTATCTACCAATATGTAAACCTTAGTATGAATTTTCATGCTACTATTATACTAAGGATTAACAAGCAAAATACTATACATTTTACAAAAATTCTGGCTCCATGCATTCTGCAACAAACGCCACCCGTAAATACAGCTTAAGCCTTTCGGACCGATAGAACGCCTGAGCGTTCTTGCAAATAAATACTACTTGAAATACTTCAGTAGCCTATTTTGGTATCTCAAATATAGAACAATCCAAAAGATGAAGTTTGGTATAATTTTCACTTTTTATAAATGTGCTTATACAACTTCGGGCAGGCGTTTTGCCATGAGAATGCAGTGAATTGTTATGCTGAGAGATCTAGATGTCTTTAGTGACTTCAACAATCAGTTTCCATTCAATTAATATATTTATAGCTTGATTATATTTTTACATTAAGTATTAATTGATTAATCATTCTAGTTACAAAATAAAAAAAATAGCACGCCTCATCATCCCTCTTTTCTAGCTTCATTGCATATTTTGCCTGTTAGAGATTGATGAGGCTAGAAAATCATACAAAAGCATAATCATTTTCTAGCGCCCCCTCCGAAGGAAAATTAGTGTTTACATGTTCAATCCCCACCGTCCGAGGCGAATCAAATCGACTCTTTTTGAGTACGCCAAAAGGCAATGCGCATTCGTGTCCTTTGACATAAAATCAGAGGACGTTTTTAGTTTTTGCAAACAGACCAATCACTTATAATTAATTTGACAAGGCACAAAGGATACTTGAATTGAAAAGCGTGCTCAAAATGAGACCGTTTCAATGCCACTATTACAACATAAAATAATTTTCCTAAAATGTTTCAAATTTTAGATCTGCAAGTTCTAATTTCTAAAACTTCATTCAATCGCCGATATCTCGAAATGTGACTTTGGTCGATTGGCCTGTTGGGAAGATTCGTGACGATATAGCATCTCCTTCAAAACCTGATACACGTACAAGTTAATTTAAATTTTTTTCAAAAAAGATTGTTTATGAGGTTATGACGTACAAACGTTAAGAGGGGGCATCGATGGTAAATTGTGACTAGATTTTTGTGGGTTTTAAATAGAGCTCACATTTACTTACTCTGCTGTATAATAGCCCGATTTTATTCTTGACATGATTTATTTACTTCCCTGAACGCCATTCATTTTAACGTAATCCGTGACAGAGACAAACCGACTACTGTGATGACACGACTGTAGCTCGGTCTATAACTGAACGATGTGAATGTCTTGCAAGCAAATAAAGATTATAAGCTAGGCCTTTCAGAAATCTGTTAATTATATTTTATCTTAAAATATCAAATGGCTACACAATCAAATTGGTCATATTTTTACTCACCTTGTATATTGTTATTTATTAGATATATTGCGCTATATAAAGAAAGTTTTGAGAATAAATAACCTTTTGTATTTGTTACTGATTACTTTGTATTGTTGACTTTTCGATAGACTTTTAAAACAAAAATGATAATAGAAAAACAGAAAGAAAAGGTAATAACAAAGATCGAGGAAAAAAAAACATGTAGCCGTAGTGAGATGAGGACACTTTTCATTTCGGTATATCTACGCGCCACTACTCTACAGACCTATACGAAATCTGAGTCGGAGTACTGACATACACTTGAATAAAATGAGCCAAAGGGCCCGTCATGGTTTCAAGTATGGGACCAGACTACTACCATCCATTGTATAGAGATTCATGCCTGTACCTGACAGTCCTTGGTAAATCTGACCGTTGCATGCTCCGTTATCCGGAGTTTAAGACCCCCTAGTTTCCTAAAAAAATATACGTCATACACACAACATATCGTCGTGGTTTGCATAGTGTCGAATCAGCAATAAATTGCTAGTTCTGAGAAACGGCGTTTGAAGTTTGAGGTACTTATGAATGCCGTGTAATTAAGTGAAATAAAGGAAATGGCCTATTTTAAGTGGTGTATATTAAAAGACATGAATGGTTCTACTGAACTGACTACAAGATTAAATACCAAGACTCAACGTTTTTCTTAATTCAAAATGCCCACTGATGGGTTCGACTTGTTTGTCCACCCCCAAATGTTTGATTCGCTGTGTGTTCTAAAAAATGTAAGGAGTCGAATACGTAATCGACTGCATGAAACCCGTGGATTTCTAATGTTGTAGGTGAGATTACTATAGCTACGGGTTTTATTATTTTAAAATGATTTGCGATGAATTCCACAATGAAAATAAGATGGCGGTGATGATGGTGGTAATAACTATGAAATAGGAAACATCGAGCTTGCTACGACAATGATGCTAACTGTTCGATGATGATGATCGATGGTGATGAGGATTATGATGACGACGACGACGATGTATAAGGAATGAAGACGACGACGACGTTGACGATGTCCTATTATGATGAATCGACGACGTGACGATGTCTATTGCATTTTGTTTATTTTACAAACCATGCAAATTTTGTATACAAACGACTTCCATAATCGGCTTAAAGTGGGAACTGTTACTGTTGCATTATCGTTCGTTGATAAAATCTAGCGCAGATTGACCACGATGAACAACGAATTCAGAAATTACAACTCTTCAAATTTGGCTCCTTAAAATTATATCTTTTCATTGGCCGCCAATATGTTTTACTCATGTTTTTTTCAGAAAAAAACAATTTCATCAACAAAGAGTAAATACGTGAGAAGTAACACAACATTGTAGCGCAGTTTATATAAAATTAAATAATAGGATGCATGTTGTAACAATTATAAAGATTGCTAGAACTGTTCAAAATTGAGCTCAGAATATTTAAAATGTACTGGAATGTTTCATAGCTCAAACAAAGATTTTGGAGGCTAAAAAGTGGTCTATTTTCCTTCCTCAGTTTTCTTAAATTTTCTCATTACATTATAGTTCCTATCTTTTTAAGTATGCACACGCTTAAAATATATACCAACTTGAAAACGAATTAACATTAAATGGGGTAATTACTCATAAAATATACTATCTAAACAATTTTATAGGGCACTCAACGCTTATACACACCTTCCCAAAAAGAAAATATCATTTTGTTCCTGAAAGGCGCTTTTTTTTAATGTGTATATTTAGTAATTATTTTAGTTTGCAGAATATCAGTTAACATCCAAGAAATCAACTTTGCAAATATGTTGTACACGTCTATTTTGTAACACGGTTTACTAAGGGGCGGCGGGGGGTGTTTAACACCTCCCTAGAATTCATTATTATAAGCACTAGATGATTTCGATGTTTGGTATACCCGTAATAGCATTAGAGTCCACGTTTTCTACGCTTCCAACATACTCTAGTATGGCGTCCCACAATGACTTCAAGATTCAAAGTTCACACAAGTTGGCAAAAGGTGGTCATTCCCCTTCCACCACCGACACACATCAGATTATAAACTGAACACTGAAATTTTTGCATAAAAAAAGGTAGGAATTTGGATTTTTTCATGCGTCGTTTGGGGGCCAAATGATATGGAAAATGACTTAGTTTTTAATCACCATATAATTTTAGCCATTCGTGGCACAATTTTAACAAAGGAACTAATAACTAACGGGTAATGCAGTAATCACTTATACCGATGCCCGGGGTCGGAAAAACTAAATAATGCGCCATTTTTTTATTTTTTTCCCGCCCCGGATATTACGAGCCCATAGATGATACTCCACAAATTTCTATTCTATTAACTAAAAAAGATTGATGTTTTTTTGTTTGTTTGTATAGGTGTTAAGTTAATATGGGCCTTATTTATGTTGTATTTTGTATGCTGATTATAAACTATGATAGAAAATGCATTAGCGTCTCATTATTGCAGAATAATGGGCATTAAACTGACCAATCAGAATGGCTGCATTTTCAATAATGGGTATAGTAGAGGTCCGTAGAACCACTACCCCCGATCGACTTTTTCGACGCTAACCCCGGTGAGGTGCTACCTTCCATTTGTTTTCGGCCACAATTCGTCAAATGATGTGAAATAATTATTAAGGGAACGTTTCCCTGGGTGGTACTACTTCCACCCTTTTGGTAATACGAGGGTCAATGTCACTATGGCCCCCCCCCCCAAAAAAATATAAAATTTGGTGTATTGTACAAATGTTAAACGACACAAAACCTGGATATTTCTTTTTCAACGAAACGCACCAGACCGTAGGTTGCAATCGTACAATACATTTAATTAAAACACAAATTAAAATGTAAAATACCAATAACGAATAACAATCCCTCATGAAGTAAGAAAGGTAAATTCCACCAATTGCCTTAAATCTTGATAGACCAATTATCGATTTGATCCTGAAGTAGCAACTTTTGTCCCAGCGAATACGTCTTCGTTCACACTTAATCTGTTGCTTTGAGATATTTTGACACGCAAAGCTATCGAAATCCGTATTCGATTGTTTGTGAACCGTTTTATACAATGGTTTATTCGACTTGCGGTTATTTGGTTAGGAATGTATTTCCTTTTATTTTTGGAGTACAATAAAGAGTACTATGCAAACCAGCATCAACTATTCCTCAATTTGACCAAAAAATCAGATTCGACACTAATTCGTGACCACGACGATTATACATTCCCAACGGACTTAATGTAAGAGTCTATAATGTAAGATCTATTATTTTTTCAATGCTTAATTCTGATTTTTAATATAGGCCTAGCTAACGGAAACAATAAATTATCAAAGAGAAGAGATTTTAAATCCCTGTAGAATTCCTGTTAATTTCCTACCATTTGGCTTTAAATTTCCCACTTTTCTATTTTCCACTTTTCTTACATAACGGAAAAACTAACATATCATTATTGCCTGACATACCTTACACTTTATCCAAATTTCTACAGGCCGTATGGTTTTTTTTTGGTAAGCAGGGGTTGTACTTTTCATACAATACACTCCACCCACAAATTCATGAAACAAATCTGTGGTTTTGATGGTAAGCTATATTGGCACTTGCATTCCCTGATTCCTATCGTAACTATAAAAAACCGCCGTTTCCTTGTATAAATCATTGTTCTTTGGAAGAAATAGGATTTGGTAATTATATCGCGACAATGAAAAAAAATCGACTTTTCACTGATATAAATGATACAAAAAATACCCTTATTTTGCAGTTACCTTTTGTACATGCTACGTAAAATGAGCCAATTTATAGATATAATTATAATATTTACCCGTTAAACCCAGCCACCACTGACATTGCGCCTTGCCATATTTTGAAATATCATTTTCCGTCGGTAGATCAAATCTGTTGGTAAAATCTAAAAAATAACGTGTTCATTTAGACTTTGCACGGTGTTTTAAAGTTTTTGTCTAAAATACGAACGTGCTAATTTGGACGTGTAAAGTGGTATCACAATTTGGGATTAACAGATTTTAGTTTTCAGAACCCTTAGGCCCGTATTCCAGCAACTTGTTTCAAGCTAAACGCAATTTTAGCTTAAAATCTCGTAATTTAAATTAAATTGCGTTAAAGCACACGCGTTTAAAGATTTTAACCATTTGCTTACTTACCCGGAAGCTTTAAACACAGTTAACCCTTCGTTGTTTTATAAAGACGCTAACTTGAAGATCAAAGGCCCTATTGTGTTTTAATGGGTTGAGCGCACAAGTGTTCATGGCTTTCCGTAGCTTTTAAAGTGATACCGACCGGGGGTGGGGATCCGTTTCCCAACACCAGTCGTAAACCTACGTGCATACTATGTCATGCCTGAGTTGGACCAATTTGTCCAAGCACTGGTAACTGGCATGAAAGGTCCTGCTGTATAGGACATATGCATTAGTTAGTATACACAGGGTTCGCACGATTGAGTTTGGGGAACGGGACCCTGGGCGAGAATGATATACACACCATTGCTGTTTTCAACTGGACAGTGCAATGAGCCGTCCACTTGACGAAAACACACCTAAAACACTCACTTCTACGTCTTAACTCTTCTTAAACTAGCCCCTTACTAGTTTTAATTTCGCCGTATTTGGCGAAGGTTAAAATTCGTTTAACTTAAACTCCTTTTTGGAATTGTGTTTAACTTAAGCGTTACTTTACTCACCTATAAGCGTTCGCTAGAGTCTTACAATCGCGCTAAACCACCTTTTTGAATATACGGGCCCAACCAAGGTTGTTTCCCAACCCTGTACAACTGTTGCTTGTGTTCATATGATAAAAACTCATTTTGAACGAATTTGAAAATGATTCAACTTTGTATGCAGAATCAGACATTTTGAAATATACTTTTGTGTGCATTTATATATTAAAAAAAATAGTCACCTAAAATTTATGATAAACACCATAAACTGTCCAATCCTAAAGTCTTTGGCCCGTATTCCAGAAACTGGTTTGCTAAAAAACGCTATTTTACTCAATCGCCCGTAATTTCAAACTATATGGGCCCTATCCAAAAGGTGTTTAAGCGCGATTAAGCCAACGAACGTTTTATATATGGGCTAACGTATGGCTTAAGTAAACTCATTCCAGAAAGGAGTTTAAAGTAAACCGCAATTTTAACATCGCCAAAATGAATCGAAATTTAAACTATGTCAGGATCTAGTTGAGAAGGTGTTTTAGTGTGTTTCGCCCATTGCAACGGCTTTTGCATGTGCCACTGACACCACCGCAACGGTGCACCTCATCTCCGCCCATTTGGTGTATCACCTTAAACACTACGGAAAGCTGTGATACACTTTGGGCGCGCAACCATTAAAACACAATACGGTCTTTTATACACTCACGTTTAGCGCTTTAAAATAACGCGATGTTCCTCATTTTTACAGCTCTTCGTTTATACGCCATGGGTTACAAATATTAAAAACGCGTTTTGCTTAAGGCAATTTAATTACGACACGGACTATGTTCAGCTAAAATCGCGTTTAGCTAAACACGTTCTGGAATACGGGCCTATACGTTTAAGCAACAAACGTTTAATAAATATTTTTAACGATTTGCTTGCTTAAACAGAAGCTTTAAAACACAAGTACACATCCTCGTTATTTAAAGACGCTAACCTGGTGTATAAAAGGCCCCCATTGTGTTTAATGGTTGAGCACACAAGTGTATCATGGCTTTCCGAAGCGTTTAAGGTGATAGGAGGATATTGAAGATAAAAAGCATTCGCGTACTGCGTGTCCAGTTTGCCGCTGCCACTTACCCACTCGCTGTCCAGAGAGTAGGAGATCTTTCTAGGTGCGCGTGATGCAGGCAACAACAGTTTCAACCCGCGAGAAATGTTTGCGTTTTTTTAGTTGTGTTTTTTGCCGTCGTTTTCATCATCGAATAATACCATTTTGTTAATCACAAGCAACACATCCAGAGGCGGTGGTCCCGATTCGTTTTCATAATGTGGGGTGCGGGTGGGTGTCGGTAGGGTAGGGTCACGATTTGGCCCACAAACGCCCATGTACCGCAGTAAACGAATAACCGACGCAACATGTTATATGGGTGTGTCGGGGAGTGGTTTCTTTGTACGTTTCCTAAATTTGGTGGTTTTTATGACATGATTCCGAAAAAAGAGAGTGAAACAGCTAGCAACGGCCTGTTGCCGTTTAAATGCCTTTATAATAACAAGAGCCAATATTACAATTTCCAAATGAGAAAACCCTATACCATGGCATTCACTTCTATGTATTGTATCAGAACTTTAATTCCATGGCCATTTTTCGCATGGAGCCAGGGAAGAAGGGGAAGGCTTTTCCAACTCAGACACCCGAGTGTTTTATCGTAACCATATGCATGGTTTGGGGACGTTTATCGAACAAATAAATTCCCAATAAAACTACATCCCTATTCAATTTATCCCTACATTACCCTACCTGCCCTGAATTACCTTATCTCTTTTATTCATTGTATCGGCCTATATTTTAAACTGTTTTGTTTTGCCTATTGGAACAAAATGTTCGGAATCACTCATACTGCTCGCCGTTCGCTCGCTCCTCACTCACTCACTCACCTCACCTCACTCCCTCTCACTCCCCCTCACTCCACTCACTCACTTCACTCGCTCACTCACTCACTCACTTCACTCACTCACTCACTCACCCCTCACTCACTTCACCCTCACTCATCACTCAATCACATCACCCTCCTTCACTCCCTCTCCCCGCCACCCATCCTCACTCCACACCAGAGTTAATTGCTTCCTGCTGTCAACAAGAGGCAAATCGCTTGCGAACGCGTACATGGCCCGAGTTTTCGCTTATTTCCGTGCGTCACTACGCAAGCTTGCTGCGCTTTTGTTTATGTAAACAGGACGCACTTGAGGCGAAAAGTGCAATTTTTAGGTCTATTTCGTTTCGTCGTCCGTTTTTCTCGAAACTACTTCGGTGACCCCAGTTTTTATTGATGCGCCGAAAGATCTTATAAAGGTTCTTACATCATAGAAAATCAAAAATCGTGTTCGTTGTTTATTTTATGTCTGGAAAACGGCAACATTTTCCGGTTTTCCATAGAGCTCTGTAACATTTTTATGACAATATACACTTTTGAACAGCCTATAGCTCACACGAAGTCGGTGAACCCCATTTTTTAATTTCGATTTTGTCACCCCCTACAGTCGATAAATACCATATATCCAAAAATTAGAAAATCGATCGATTATTTCAATTATCCTCTAAAACCCTTAAAAAAGTGCAATGGGCCGTGCACTTGGCGGAAACACATACTAAAACACTTCTTAAAGTAGCCACGTACCTAGTTTAAATTTCGATGCATTTTGGAGGAGTTAAATTGCGTTTAACTTAAATCCTTTGGAATTACGTTTATTTAAGCGATACGTTTATCTCCCTTCTAACTTCGCGTAGCTAAAAATGGCAAGCTAAACACATTTTTGGAATACGGGCCTATACTTCAACCTGCTGACTTATACCACAGTTATATTTCCAATGAAGAGGAAATTGACCTCCCAAAAGCAAGTGCATATAAAGAATATATTAAAAAATATATAGAACATACCTTGATCGTGCTGTTCCTGTATACTCCTCTAATACTGGATCCAATTGAAACCCACCCTGAGACCTTCCTGCCAGGCGGGGTTGATCGGATCTATACAATTAAAGTATAAACAAATATTGTTAACATTTCATACTTAAACCACTACACGCTAATCCTTTGATCCATGGTGAAATTTAAAAATCTCTTGACAAGGGAATTAGTAACCAATAGACTTGTCAGTCTGAAGCCTCAGTCTCTCATGCGAATATGATTTAAATGCTATATGCCAAGTTTTTAAACACTCTCTACTTTGAAGTTTCTGAAATAATGCCAAATGGTCCAAGAAGTACTGCCCTTGGACACACGAATTTCTTCCTTCATGGCTCATTAAACCGATACCGTTGACATGATATTTTGATTTACGGCTTTGAAAACAACAAGACGTTTTGTAAGCAACGGCACTACCTTGCACACGGTTTTTAGATCATATTGTTCCACCTTGATCGTAGTACCCAAAATGTTTGCTTAACATAAACTTTGCAATCATCATATTTCAAAGAACTACACCGTTTCCTAAGAGTTTCTTCTTCTTTGCATAGCGCTTTATTCGTTAGGATAATAAAGGATAATGAATATTATTTTATGCAAAGTTGTGCACAAATTTATATGCAAATTCCATGGAAGGTTTTGAGATTTTTGTACGTCGGGCTGTCATTAGAGATTTTGCTATTGACACCCCTAGTACAACTCCTTATACCCTCAAGAATAACGCAAGTTTCACCACATGGTTTTTAGAGTATTATTATTACCATTAATGCGTCCATGGTTACAAATTGTGGAAGCTACCGACATACATACCCAGAGGAGCTGGATCTAGTTCTGGTATTCCATATTTCTCCTTTGCTGTAATCTCTGTGTTGCCCTTCAGCAAGTCTGTCGTTCCCAAATGAAACCCTTCTATCAAACTGAGTATCGTTGATGCCTCTTGATTGGGGGGGTAACCGCTCTGATGTAGGGATACAGCAATAATACAGGGAACAGTTCAGCCATAAGGTTTGTCATTAACGTGTTCGTTCATTTTTTCTTCTAACAACGCTTATTATAACTCTAAGACAAAATCGAAATGGGCTAAATCTGGTAGGAACTATTGACTAGACTACTTGGCCACATGACCAGTAGGGAAAATGAATTAAATGTCACGTCTAGTGATCACAAGGCGTCAACTGTGGGGTTATATGCGTGCTTCTTTACAAATAAAACACGACACGGGCCTGGACATAGGGATACCCACTGAGGAGCGAAAAGAAGTTCAAGACAAAACATAATTGATGTATGGCTGGTCATATAGAGGCAGCCAAAACGTGTTATCGAGCAAAGCCACAAGTATGATAATATACTGACTATTATCTTAAAGTTATCGGGTACAAACCAATCCAATGTCAAGATTAGGATGATCATAAGAAGCCCACGAGGTAATAATTCTTTACAACATACCAGTGCCAACATGGGTATTGGTGTTATTCCTTCGCACCCATCACGTTTTAAATCTAAATTGGACGGAAAAAAAAATGACCTTAGTGCATGCCAATCCGGGGGGAGAACTGTATTCAAAGGTGGGATATGATGCGGTGAACAAAGAAAACGGTAAAAAGGGGCTCTTTTTCAACAGGCGATGAACGCGTGTACATTGATTAGGGTGTCAAAAACAGCAAAGCAAAAATGGAAAAGGGTATGTTTTTGTTCGAACCCGAAATTGTGATGTAACGGAAATCAAAAATCACAAAAAATATTGTAATTTAGTAAGTAAAGGCAAACCACGAGCAAAGCCAGATAATATGGGTATATTATAACACCACAATGACATTGTACTTGTTTAAGCGGGAGGCAAAAAAAACTGACAAAAAGAATTGTTAATGGTAGCAAAACAGACAAAAAATGCTGTTGGGTATATTTTTTAGTCGGTGGAAATACGTGGTTTAAGGGTGGATTTGGAAGTCATGTTCACGCAATCATATCACTTTGATACAACTTGCCGCCCCCCCGGGAGTCAATTGACTTTTCCCTCTAAGAAGGTTGTAACGAAAACAAAAACAAACAAGTGATATTCTGACAATGGCGCAGACAATCTAGAAAAGAAAAACCACTGGGTGTTGTCAAGGGAAAGAATCGCGCTTTTAATGGACCGTCCTTTATAGTGGTGGACCTTGAACTATACCAGGGCGAACATTGATAAAGTTTGGGTTCCAACATTTCTAAACTACCGTTTTCCAAGATTACAGGTTTGTAAAAATCCGTTCTTGAAGATATGTACGTGATTTTCTCTATGTGTGAGCGACGGGTTCAAATCCACAAATGTACAAAATACACCAGGGTAAAAGTACAATGGTTATCATTGTTGTAAGAATTATGCAATTTTGTATTGAATTGTAATCGGCAATTCTTACCTAAATCCTTGCCTTTTCCTCCGAACATATGGCGTTGTAACTTCCCCTGCAATTACATGTATTTAATAGTAGTAATGGTTTGATATTATTTGTCGCTTTTAAATATCATTCATGTTTTAAAGGAAGACAATACACATAGATTTGAAGGATATATAAGAATTTGTTTATTTAAGTAGTAAAGGATGTCAAACGATTTTGCTAATAAGAACACTGTCGTTTAACCGGCGCCCCCCAAAGACTTTTCTAACTAGGACGTGTCCTATGAAGGCGGGTAGTTGCCCCCCCCCCCCCCCCCACACACCAACCTTGAATTTCATTGTTGACTGAACAATAGCAATATTTTATACGTCTATAGCCAAATGTTATGTAATAAAATAATCAAAAAAGGTTTAAACATTTTAAAGCCACTATCAGACATTTTTCCACAGTGTAAACAAAATCGCGCCCCCTATTTTTCATCAAAGTCCATTTTTTTTGCACTGTGAATGGAAAGGTTTAGTAAAGACCACTTTAAGTGGCTAAGCAGAACACGCCGTATTTGTCAAGATATTAGTTTATGCTTATTTAATCAAAAAGTCGGGATTCGGACTTTTGTAAGCGCCCGGAAAACCGTCATAAATTGCCACCTTCAAGGACGCTTAAAATGCCCCAAGGGTCTTTTTTTTTAAAAAAAAAGCAATAAAGGTGTTGATCTGGCTATGACCTAACACTGGCAATATATGAGACAAAATAAGCATTTTGAATTGAAAAAAAAATGAACCTGTCTAGTGGGCTTTACCCCAAATTTCGTTCCATAACAGGTGTCCCAAATAAATGCATCCTCGCAGTCGGTGCTATAACTTCAAATTACTGAGAATTATTTCAAAATTTTAAACCGATTCGGAATGAGAACTGGGTTCGTAATCCTGTCCAATTTTTGTTGATACGGTTCAATAGGATTTAAAACAAAAGGATATCTACCCCTTGTCAAATTAACCCATTCCAAGTTTGCCTTAGATCGTCATGATCGTGAACGCAGGTTCACCTTGAAAAGTGGAATTAAAAGCTTTCCATCAACTACAAAAATCTCCCAAATTTAAAAAAAAAGCTATTTTGTTTTTAAAAAAATACTAAAATTACCTAAAATATTTGTCGTTATGGTTTATTATATCCTACTGGGTCACTTTCTATTGTTGTACAGTTATTTTGCTTTACTCATATTTAGAATAGTAACTTAGCGACTGCCAAATTTGGGCTTGCAAATCCGCGTGATATGTAAATTGCAGAGGAAGGATAAAATACCCAGATAATGGAAATGTTTGTGGTTTAAATTCAAATTATTTTAAAACATGTTGATAAATGTTGCCGATATACGTACGGCCTATCCTTTCTCAACATACTGTTCAACATTTCATTGATTTGCTATGATTTTTTAGAACAAAGGCGAATACGTAAGTAAGCCACATATTAAGCCATTCCAAGTTTGCCAATACACAATCAAGGCATGATTAAGTAATGTCTCTGATCCTTACTACTTAAGTTGGTTCAATTAACCCAGTAAAATTTTTTTTTAAAACCTTGTAAACTAAATATTTTGATTATTAAAACATTTAAAGACAGATGTCTTTGACAAATAAGTGAAAAATGGTTCTCTGTCACAATGACAACTGACATTGGGTTTTTAATGGAACTCAAGTTTGGTTTTCAGTGGTTATTGTGTTGTTTGTGTGTCTATCAAATGGGTCCAATATAACATATTATATCATAAGTATGGTATATCAACATAATTCATACCATTTCCATTCATTTGCGTATTAATCCATGCACTGTAATTTGCATATTCACGAGGATGTCAGACACACTGAAGATAAAACATTTAAGTTTTCTTGGCCAAGTCGGAAAGTTACTATCTATTTCCATATGAGTAGAGGAAAATACTGCAAGGACGATTAAAAAAACTGTGGATTTAAAACAATAATAACGACAATATTTTAGATTTTCTTTTACAAACAAAAGACAGGATGGTACCAGGAGGTTTTGTAGTAAAAGACATTTTATCAACTTTTCAAGGTACTGCCCTTCAACGATCTTACGCAAACTTGGAATGGGGTAATTGCAGAGGGTAATAATAGCCTTTGTTTTAAAAAACTAGTGAACCGTATCAGGACAAAAATTGGACAGGATGTACAAAAAGTTGGTATTAAGGACTATGTTATTATAAAATTGAATAATTCTCAGTAATTTTTTTGAAAAATTATAGCACCAACTGCGAGGATGGGCCATTTATTTTGGGACACCCTGTAGAGGTGTTGCGAAGACCGATAGTTCTACGCATACGCGTCTGCATGTGCCGTTATAGTCAGCGCATCATGCGGCATAAACACTCATGGGATGAAACGTAGGTGTTGGCGCGTGTCATTGTTATGATGGGAAACCGATTAACTGAGGCTGCCTGAGTTTTCGAAGTGGCCGAAACTGTACAAACATTAGTTTATTTCCTATTGGAATACTAATAAAGTGAGGTTGTTGCTTCATTTTTCAAACAATTTTGAGGGAGCGCTTTCCTGAAAAACATTGAGCAATATGCAAAAATCTTACAGATGAAAACCATAGTTGACAATTCGATTGTGTTACTCGCGGTCTGTCGTGGATGATTTGTGATAAAAATAAATTCGTCAAAGGACGCGAGGACAAACACCGCGCGCGTTCGAGTCCCGGGAGATTTTTTTTAAATCAGAGGTCATTGTGCGTGAATATTCACGAGCCCATGTACATAATAAAAGTCAGGAAATGAATGTTTTTCCTGGTGTCATGATTAAAAGGACAATGTACTACCTATATGTACGCCTTGTTTACTGCACGAAAAAATTTTTAGTTATTCAGCACTGTACCGATATATAGCCTCATGTACAAGGTCACGGTTTATTCAGTTTCTGCCGAATCTTACGTATAGACGATTCAATCGGCTGTGGAGAAAATTCGTAAATTTGGATCACAAACACATTGGCCTATAGGGCAGCATTTTATGAAATAAGGCGCAAAAAAACCCAACCCATTGGGAGGACGATGGGTAATTCTGTATTTGAGATCCTCGGATACTGGTGTATTAGGTGGTCTATTTTATCACGAGATAGATAAGCTATTACACATTAATCAAAGAATAACGATTGTATTTTACCATCGGTAATACTTGTAGAATTGCAGGCGGGTACATTAATGACTTTGCTTTCAAGGACATTGACGTCCAATACGCAATCAGAATCGTCCGGACAAACAGATATTCCAAAATCGATAACATATTCACCATTCGTTGAGGTACTACGGAGTGAGTAATCCATGCTTATCCAACCTAACCTATTCTTTCTCATCACCTGAAATATCTTAATTTTTAGGCAAGCTATTAGAACACTATCGAGTAAATTAAAGCAATATTGGCACAATTTTTTGATACGCCCCCAATTTTCAAAATTTGATATTTTGCAAGGTTACGTTGGTAATTGTCTAGGAACTATACCTGCGAACGAGGAATGTGCTAAAAATGCGTATTTATTCACAAAATAAGCGATTTTGTAATTAGAATCGGGATCCCAAATTGGGACTAACGCATAGTTGGAAATTCTACGTTTATGTCCGTCCATGATGAAATAGTGCCACGCCACGGAGAGAAATACAAAAGATCGATGAATAATACAACCTCTAACTTGCTTGCCGCCACTATTCAAACAACTAATGGATGAGCGTAGACACGTACATGACCTACTTCCCGGCTATTTCCAGTGGAAGGCCGTTCATCATCTCGTTTTGAATTATTAGATCGGGGATCCCCATAATAATTTATCTAGTACAAAATGCCTTCGTTGTGACCCCTAGACATTTCGATGAACATTCCACAGGTATAGTTTCCTAGCCTAGGTAACAACTTGCACCCGGGTAAAAATCTCCATATTTGAAAATGGGCGCCCTTCCAAAAAAGTGCTGTAGTTGCTTTTAAAAAAGCTGATAGATGGATATATATACTAGGTAGAGTTAAGTTAACATTGGGAAACAAAACATGGCATTTTTGCGATGTTTGTCATCAACGGCCATTGGCGCCATCGTCACTACTACTACTAACTTTTTTTCCTCAAAAATAGCAGTTTTTTAGTAATTTGAAATTTTCATTGTCAATGTTTCATTTGCACCATCATATCACCTGTGTCTTCTATTGGTCGTTTGCTTAACACCATGCTTTCAAATCCAGTTGTTACAGAGGAGTTGCAAGCATTAAGTTCAATATATAAGGTAAACGATGGCATCAAGGTGGCTACTTCGAGCGTCAAGCAGCATTCTACTCGAAGGCAATCCGAACTCACTGTGCAGTACAGCATTTCTGATACCGATGAGGGAAATTCTGGAATAGCGAAGTACTCGCACTCTACAAACAAATTAAGGATGACAAGAAAATAAGGCTTTTCACACTGAGCCGGCGATCGATCGACTTTTGCGATCGATCGCCGTCTGTAGACTTCAAACCAGCCACCAAATTCATTATAATACTTTGCCAACTCTGACACACATATCGCTGGTGTGCTTCCTCAAATAACAGCACACGTTCGTTCACTAAATGCACTTACGTAAGAGTCTATTCGCCATTTTGAATTTCCTTACTCAGGCCGTTCAATTTCACGAGCGTAAAACTCACAATTTCTGTGCGGAAACAAACCAAGGTGACAAGTCATATCACTTAAAAGATGGCCATATACCTCAGCATTAAAAAGGTCAACTCTAACCACTGCCATAAATGCCTCAAAAAGAAGTATTTCGTGAAAGTAGCAGCTTATTAAATCCTTCCTTTAGAAAGATTTTACATCGTAACTAAGGCGTTATTGCGCATGCGTATCTGTTATTCAGAAAACGGCTGCACTAGTCTTCAAAAACGGCGATCGATCGCAAAAGTCGATCGATCACTGGCTCAGTGTGAAAAGCCTTATGTACTCTGAGTATTACACACACAAAAAAGAAAAGTTATATTTCCCATTCCTCGTGTGAGTGGAAGGTGATATTCTGTTATTTGTTATTTGAAACTAATAACGTGACCGGCATACAACGTCCTTGGGATTCCTCATGTGACTAAGTTACTCGAATAAAGAACATTTATAAAACCATTCCAGGATTCTATATCATAGATGCATAAATAACACAATTAAATCAGATATTCCAGATACGATCTTCTTGCACGCGCACGACTTTTTCTTTTTATTAAAACCTTAAATGGAAAAGTGATTTCAGAACATTTTATTGAAACTTGCTAACGTGGTAATACCTTTTGCACTTGTGTTAATCGGTGGACCAATTCTGATCTCGTTCCCGTTGTATTTTGACCTTGTTTCATCAAGGCTCGTACCAGTTGATCATGTGATAAATGATCTGGTCTGCTACAGGGTGTTTTCGTATTGGAAACAATATCCTATCGGAAAATCAAAAAATGTGTTATTCGTTTCTATATCTATTGCTGCAGGCCTATTCCATCCCATATTGAATTCAAACCCACAGTCATTCAATATTTCCCTTCAGAAAACATTCCTATTTCAAACACACCAACACACATACACACACCCTCACACACACACACAAACACACACACACACGTGGAAGTGCGCGCACAAATGCATGCACTCACAGATACACAGACAGAGAGGTACTAGAAAAAAATGGATAGAAGGAGATAGTTATTTTGGAGTGAAACAAAAATCCTAGATATATATTTTTTTATTACGTAAGAACAGGCAGTTGACCCAAGGTCATGTATTTGGTTCAATAAAATGAAAGTACCCACTAATCCACAACCTCTGCTGCCCATTATTGAAAATGCACCACTCTGATTAGCAAATGCATTTTCTTATTAAACCATGCTATTTTAGGTAATAGAATAGAAACAAAGGGTTACGAGTATCATCTATGGGCTCATAATGTATCCTTGGCTGGACAAAATTGAAATAATGGGCTCAGCTGCGTATCACCCATTATTTAGTTTTCCGAACTCGGACTCCCTTTCACTCATTAAAGGCTGACTCAGAGATTTTGAAATATAATTGTTTTGTGTAGTAATTCAAAATAGTCATCTAGAACTAAAGATAGTCACCTAAAATGCTAAATTCCAAAATTAGAGATTAATCCGATTTTTCGTTTTCACGCAGTAAACATTTGTGTAGAGTATAACAGTGCCATAGGATACCGTGTATAACAAAAATTCCGGATCCGGAATTTTATGACAAAGTTGCGATTTTCTATATGAAGAATTCCGATTTCAGCTTAGTTATTTCACACAGTAATTAGTATATGGATAAGCATTATGTACAATGCAAAAACACGCTTTTTAAAAAAATGAGTGCGCCCTCATCGGGGAATCTCTGAGTCGGCCTTTAATGTTACTGCAACACCCTTTATTTCTTCAATATATACCATTACATAATTATATAAATAAGAATATATATCTACAAACCGTAGGTAAATTTAAAATCTTTGCAATTTCGTCTATTTCCGTTTCCAAAGCCGTCTGTCCAGATCCGGCTAAGATTGCCACCAGGTTTGGTCGTTGAAAATATTCAGAGACGTTTACTATCAAAATTAAACACATCGTTTTTTACAGTGGATGATACTAAATTTCGTTGGAAGCATTAAATCAAACTCTCAACACTTTTTACGTTTAGTCGGGTGGATGTGGTCCAAAATATGCCCTGACTGTAAAGTTGAGTATGGACACAATTTTTTGCTGAAAATGATAGATTAGGGTGTGTAGAATAAGAATCTGCCGGGTGCCACCTGGGCATCCTTGAGCATTTTGAGAAATCCAAGATGGCGTCGCTATAAATGATAATTATATATTCAACCATATATTATCAAACTATAGAGTTACTAGATGTACTATAGGATCCAATGAACAAGTGTATGGCACTTTCAAATTCAAAATGGAAGCCAAATCCAAAAATTTTAAAATATGCTATATAACAGCAAATACCTGCGATAGACATGAAGTACTTATATTATGTTTTTAGACACAATAAATGTATTTCTGATACTTTTAAAGTTGAAACATGACGTTAAATCAGTTAACCTTTTATATACTAAGAGCATTTATATTTAATCGTGATTGACTTCACGTCTTCCCTGTACAAACATAAGGGGGAAATGGACCGTAGTTACTGACCCCAGGAAAAGAAATTGTTAAAATGGTTCCTTTAGAGCAGATAAACATTTACATGTATCCCAAAATGCATTTTGTTGATGGCAGGGTTGTAAAATCTACGTAGTACTTTTCGTCCAATTTTGACGCGTTTCGAAAACAATGATTTGCCCCTAATTTAAAAACTATATAATGAAACTCAATGTTTATTTCATATTTAGTTATGTCTTATGACCCCTCATAAAAATTTGACCAGGAAAGTGGTTACCTTAGGGGTTTCATGGACCCCCCCCCACCCTTAGGCACCAATAAAGTATCGCGAAATTGTGTTTAAAATGAGCTGAAATTATAAAGCTGTTTAAGAATGAGAATAAATAGGATGAATTGTAACCGGCGACACCATTATTTTTGCGTGGAAGAACTCGGCCTCCGGCCTTGTTCTTCCACTTAAATTGATGGTATGGCGTTGGTTTCAATTCGTCATAAAGAGAGCACTGATTCCCAAAATTATACCTTTATTCTCTAAATTGATTTTAATATTCGTAAAAATGATATTATGAGTGACATATAATGAGCATGTATAGTCTTAAACCTAGAGTATTCAAATCTACATATTCGGATGCGCTGACAGCTGCTTTATTAGGATTCAGATGTAGGAAAGTCTGGTATTAGGTCTATAGGCATGCAGTTTAGTTAAGTAGATATTATATCTACTTAACTAAACTGCATGCCTTTGATGGCCATCGAGTCCGACAGATATCATTTCTCTCTGAACTACGCTATTGATATCTACCCTAGTAGATATATCTCATAGGCGTAAATCCCGGGGGGATGGGGGATACATCCCCCCCAATATTTTGATGAGGGGTGGTCAATACAATCAATCCCCCAAATGTTGTTGCCCGTTCATGTGTTTTTGACCAAAAATAACCTCATATTTTACCATAATAGTATAAAAATGGTAAATTTTCGCGCGCTTCGCGAGCATTTTGTTCTAATTACAATTACATTTAACGATTTTAGCTTCTAAATGGCACAATTTTTAGCGCGCACATTGGCTATAAATGGATTTTTTAAGCAAAACCCCAGTTATTCATAACATTTCATCAAACCCATCCCCCCAATGTCAAAAATAAATTTACGCCACTGCTTTATATAAATCTGATGAATTACCTGTTGGTGATGATAGTACTGTATTTGCAGTGCAATTATGAAGCATAAATGCTGATTCTTTCAAAACATCAACGGAAGCCAGACATTCATCATCACTCGGACAGAGGGATAGCGATAGGCTCACTAGTAACAGCTGATCAACCTTTTCGACAATATAACTGTTAAAATGTAACAATATTAGCTGTATACTTGCCAAAAAAGGCAAACATACAATTTCTTTTCGATTACTTTAAAGGTCCCAGGAAATGAGATGATAAACCTACTACAAATCTTTACGGGACATTCCATTCCCTAAACCGGGCCAGAAAAAGAAAAAGAATACACTACCAGTGACATAATTAGTGAAACTATTGATTTTCAGTCAGTGTCATGAATAGATTAACACCAGTCATCTGGAATTTTCTATTACTCTCTGAAAAATCAATAGTTTCACTAATGATGTCATCACCAACCCAAATATTGAATGCTTTCTAGTCCCTCCTTGTAGACTTGACACAAACCACATCAATTCTATTTGCATTTCCTGGGACCTTTAAATAGCTTATTTACAAAGTTGCACTTACCCAATTTTGAAGCTTACTTCACCAAAATATTTCAAATTTAGGTCAAAAGTCTCTTCTTGTTCTAAACTGATAACAAAACATATTTGAACATGATTATCATCTGATATCATTTCACACCCTTTCATCTTTTGGCTATCACAAACTGCATGAAATAGTTTATAATGGTGGGTACAGGATTCATTAATTGACATTGGACCGTAGGCGTTATAATCATTGTTTTTAAATTTGTTCACTAGTAATATCTTGGAGCTAGATATGCGACTTTCTTTATTGCGAAACCAACTTCTCCAATCTCAAAATTAGGAAGCGTTATATTGATAAAATAATGAATTTCTACATGAAAGCGTTTCTCTATAAAATACCCCCACAAAAACCTTAGATGAAGATGTCTTGTATTGACATAACTCAACCAAAACACCTTCAATATAATAAACGACTTACCTATATCTGGTTCTGGAATAGTGAAGCTCCACGGATAGACTCCTATAACAAGCTCTGAACGGCAAGGGTCATACCTTGCGAAGACTTTCAGTGAGATTTGGCTAGTAAAAACTGATAAGGTCATGCAACACTCAAGAGCAAGACAGGTCCGGTCTATGTGGCAGTAGGTGTTTTGAGGCAAAGATATTTGAAGAAGGGGACAACCTGAAAGAAGCACGCCAATATATTTTAAAGATAATTTTCAAGAAGAATACTATATTCATATTCTTTATATTCATATTCACATTCTTTATTTCCATAACCATTTAAAATAAACAAAGATATAAACAAACTATACAGGCAAGATACGGATTAATACAAACGATTACGGAGGACTGATCAAAAGGCCAATAAGGCCAGAAGCGACCAACCCTAAAAAAACATTATACACAAATTAAACATCAAAATGCTAACATCAAAATACAAAATAATGAACATCAACAAGTTGACGGTCACCATCACACAAGACGAACAGTGCTCAAACTCACTTATATAAACTTATTAGCTCATGCTTGTATTTACTGCGAAAGTGCCTATACTTAACATCCAAAGTACGAGGCAATCCTAACACCAAGATAATAAATTTTCAAGAAGGATACCATACTAAACATCCAAACTACGAGGCAATCGTACATTATACTCTTAAACCCGCTTAAAGGTGCAGTGAGTGATTTCACACATCAAGTGACCCTAAAATATTGGAACCCCTGATTTTGCACTGACGTAAAAGCATTCCATCAATATTATTCCTATCTGAAAGTATAAGGCTGAGAATGATTTCTTTGGTACATAAATTTTGAAAATGTTTAATTTTGTATTGGAGCAATGCAAAACTGAGCCTATTTTTATATTGAAATATAAACAACTCAAAATCACCTTTAGTTTTCACTTTAAAGAAATTTCTGTAGCAAAAACAACAAGGCAGTCCTAGACCAGGATGCCGCGTAGTCATGATGATTCAGTAAAAATTTTGGCAGTGCAGAGTTGTTGAATTCTTCACAGCTTCCACACACAGGCTGGGGGAAATATCAAACTTACCAGATGCACGTATCTCAAAAATCTCCAATAACTTTATTTCCATGTAAAATATGTACAATATAAAAACAAACTGGACAACATGGGTGAGGTGAACAAAAGTCCAAAAAGACCTATAAACGGACACCTCTTGAACGAAAGATATTAAATAAAAGTTACTGGAGGATTCACACCGCAACCATCAGCACACCAATGGTAAAAGCACACGACCATTCCCCACCGCCACTACCACCACCCTGACACCAGACACACCAAATCTAATACTCGCTGTGAGGTGCCAAGGATTGTGATGAGAATCACACAAAACAAAAATACACGTAATGAGAACCATTATAATTAGCAACTATTTAAATCATAAAAGATAATCATACATGATAAATCATGTTTGCAATATTTCACAACACACCAATATAATATTTGACAGCCTGAAATTAATTCCCCACACCAAGCACTTGAGGCAGTATTCTGCATTCTCAAAAGGGATAACTTAAATGAATATTATATTACGTGCAATTAAATGATTTCTTTGAAACAGGGTTTTATTTTCGTTAACATACAATTTAACACGGAAAGGATACCAAGAATATGTTTCTCATACTACATGAAATACTTTATAGTACCAACAATAATAAAAAAATGCTAAATTGATCAATTTTAAAAAGCGCTAATCACTGTTTCTAATTTTTTGTTACAGTTGAATAAAAAAACAAAAACAAACAAAAACAAAAACACTGAAACATAAACAAAGGCATTTCAATGCGATTCAACGATTTTATGAGCATCTATTTCTTACGATCGTCAGGACTAAGATATCGTCTCAACAGATCAGATCTGGGTCCACCTGTCCCCTTTCCACGCTTGTATAATGCTTGAGCTAGTTGATCTTTGGTAAGTATATTCGGGTTTACACATGGATTGTCTGCTATAAGTACCTGTGAAAATATTAGAATGTCTACAACGTTTAACCAATTGACTGAACGTTAAAAATCTAAAGGCATATGTTTAAAGTATGTTTAAAACTTGTTAGTGAAACTATTAACGCACGAAAGAGGGAAATCCCGTGTATGCTATGCACTTAACACTTAAGTGACCGAGCTTAAAAAAATCCCTTTAGTGGGGGGTTCCTAGGCACCCAACTCAGATAACCACTTTCCCACGGGAGTTTGATGACGAAACTTACACAAGTAACTTGGGGTCACATAAGAACCACATACCGATTATAAAATGAAAATTCGAACTTGGACCTTTGCCCTATGACCAATTGAGATTGTCACCCTCCGAAAAAAATGGTTCGCTTATTTTCATCCTCAGCAACATTATAAGACTTTGAAAAATAAATGATTATATATACCAATTCAAATAATTATAGCACAATATATATATATATATATATATATATATATATATATATATATAGACAAATTTATACCATCTTGTATTTTTCTCAGAAAGATTAAATTCACCTTGGTCTTTCCCATAGACTCGCACAGTTAAGAACACGGTCATGACAAAATTAAAATTGATGCTATCAGCATATAAAGGGTTATTTAGATATTTTTAATTAATTACCTCCCAAGGAATATATTTAAGCAAATAAATCTGAAGATTTAACTACTCTTTTAATTAGTAAAATATCTTTTACTAATAATATTTCCGTTAGTGCCGGGGGGGGGGGTTCCTAGAGACCCAACCTAATTATTCTAATGAAGCCGTGGACGGATTTAAATCATTTTGGTATCAGGAGAAGCGTATTTAAAAATCAGACAAATAGCAAAAAAAAACTTGAGAACTCGCAAAAACAATAAAATGTTAGGTACTATGGACCCCCTTGGGCACTTAAGTGTTGAAGGTCCCAGGAAATGCAAATAAAATTGATGTGGTTTGTGTCAAGTCTACAAGGAGGGATCAGAAAACATTCAATATTTGTGTTGGTGATGACATCATTTGTGGTACCATTGATTTATCAGAGAGTAATATTATTCTAGGTGACTGATGTGAATCTATTCATGACACTGACTGATAATTAATAGTTTCACAAATTATGTCACTGGTAGTGTATTCTTTTATCTGGCCCTGTTTATTGCAATGGAATGTCCCACAAAGATTTGGAGTAGGTTTATCTTCTCATTTCCTGGGACCTTAAGCATTAAGAAAATATGAGGTAGATGTTATTAATTATATGCAATAGGCAGATCAAGAAGACGCTATATTGTAGAAAAGAGGTAGAGGTGGATGATATTTTTTTACTCTAACCACACATTATCCTGACCAGTTTTACATCCGGTTCATCTGGTTTTCACCCCAAGACATACTTACGCCAAGACTCTGGAGTACATTCTTCATTCTTGATGCAATGTCATCCAAGCCCACACGCTCGAAAAAATCAAGAGCAGCTCCAACCTTCAGACTTCCCACATTAAAATCCACTGGAAATGATTTTCCAAATTCAGGAATGGGCAAGCCCAAGTCACGGAATATTTCTGCATGTTAACAGACAAAATTGTTTGTTGTTACTTATATTTTTCTCTTTGTTTATTTGTTGTTGTTTTTTCAATGTTTTTCCCTTTCGTGTTTTCAGTTATTTTACTAATCCGTACTTTGTCAGTGTTCCGAATATGTTCGGCACTTTTTACATTGTCAGCGCAGCAGACATTAAAAGCGAAAGTGCAAGTGTAAAAGAGAGGAAGGTTATATTATATTAATATGTTTTGTAGGCTGTGTTTGCGACTGTTTAATTATAAAGAATCAAGCTTCTTGCCTCTGCCTTTTGTGATTTCCTACCTGGTTCGACATTATGAAACCATGGCGGAGTTTGTGGCGGCGTCACAGAATTGGTGGCACTTCTCTTGCTTCTACATTCGGATGGATTATCATAATCAATGTTGCGAGGTGGTGAACTATCAACTTTACGAGGCCGCCTATCTTGAGTGAGAGAACCCACGCCTGATGCAAAACCCTACATTAAAGTGATAATAATAATGCACAAAAAGGATTTGACAGATGGAATTTAAATCTGAATCATTGATTCCCTTATGTGAAATTCGTTGATTTTCTTTCAACATTAAAGGTGCACTTCGTGATTCTAGCACATTCTGTTTAATTATCGTTCACTAGATATCCTTGAGGAAAGTTTATTCCCAAAATTTCAGTTGATTTCGATGTTGCAGTTCGGTTTTGTGAATAAATGCTTTTACTACATGGTCACTGTTTTGCAAGTTAAAAATGCGACACATGGATGCTAGGGTCAGATATACCCTTTAAAATTAGGCCTGTGCGCAAAAGATCCGAAGTTATTAGAAAATTAGACACACAAGTAGCAAATTCAGACAAGTCATGACGGTATAAAGCAATACATAAGAAATGCAGCCACACAAGTATACCTCAGTTAGCACATACACACACACGCGCGCGATCAGTTTAGACAGACGTTCATTACTAAGGCTTATGGCTCAGCCGATATTAAAATGTCACTTTCTAGGTTACGTGGATCACGAAAATCCCTGTAAAGTCCCAAACTACCATGTCGATGCATCAGCAGCACATCTTACTTAATCGTTTGAATTACATGTTTTTTAACTATAGTCAAATAACATTATATTGCTTACTAATATGTCAATCCTGTAGTCGTCGCAACCACGTGTCCATATTGAAATCTCTAGAAGTCTGTCATTCAGGTACCCTGACGAATCTTGTGTTCCATCCGCAGAGTGTTGAGAACGTTTCTGACGCCCACCATGTGATTTAGAACCTAGTTCTGTTCTCACTACAAAATGAATGTGATTACTACCACACGGTCCGTTACTAGCGGTTATCCCAATCGGTGTGCCACCAATAACCTATTCGTTAACAATAAAGAAATGAAAATAAAATTTATAACATCGTTGAGTGGTTGTCATTGTTGTTGAGATACAACGATATGAATTCAATTTAATTATTTATTTGACAGATCGTAGCAATAAATTTAATCTTAGAGCAACATTGTTACCATGAGATGTTAACCCTCAAATTCCATCGTCTTTTAGCAGTATGTTTGAGGCTTTTACTGGCCAATCACCCATGCCGATACAAAATCAAATGTGTCGATATGTATATGATTTATTCATTTGACAGATGGTAGCATCAAATTATTACTGTTATTGTTATGTATTACCTGACGTGATTCGCATTCTCAATCAATTTGGCAATGAATTTGAAATTAGCCTAAGTGGCCTATAGCTCTTACGTGCATCGTTATCTAAAGATATATTCTTAAGTATATGGATAATGTTTTTTTTTAAATGTGAGGAAATATGCATGACAAAAGAGATCTTTTTACTATCCTGGTCATGACAGGTAATAAATGTTTAATGAGTCAGGAAGAAAGTGTGTCCATAGTGCAGGCCGTGTTGAACATGGCCAAATATTTCACAACTTCAGAGTCCGAGATTGCTTTAAAACCTGGCATATAGCATTTGTAATCCGCCTGAAGAGATTCAGCACTGAGAGTCATATTGTACCTAATTCTTTCAACCTTATCAACAAAAAGTCAGAAAATAATCGCCAAGATCAGCGATAGAGTTAGCACTTACATTAATGAAGCCATTTGACGGAATATTTTGGGCTGGTTCTATATTGTCAATGTAGACTACAGTGTCTATAAATGCCCCGTCGCTTGGAACTAGCCGAATTTGATGAGTTGTACCATTCGGTCTCGAAATGGATCCAGAGTATGGCGCAATGATCTGAATAACAAAGAAAGATTCAGAGTAATGATGCTGGTTATTGGGCATACACCAGTAACAAAAGGGCTTAATAGCTCAGTTGGTAGAGCACGTATATATACAGTTGGTACAAAAACATAAATAGACATATTTTCCGCGATAATTTTGGAAGGTTTCCCAAACACATCTTGTTGCCTAAATACGTTGCATTGTACCACACTGTGACAATTGAAAACTCCATAAAGTGCAAGTTTTGGTTAAGGGGTTTGCGTCTTTTGGGCTTTCTATCTCAGCCATTTTTGCACATCTTTTGTTTACAAGCGAGGTGTTAAAGACATTATCAGTGATCTATCCGAATGAGTCAAAATATTTGAAATTTGCAGGAATAAAATTCTCATAAGCTATTTCTTCCAACATAAAAAAATTGTCAGAAAAAGAAGAAAATGACAGTGTTCAAAAATATGAATCTGCATTCAATCACGGCGCCTTGTATTGCCCAATCAGTTTCCAAGTTAGGAAGATTTATCCCGGAAAATAAAGAAAAACAAAACACACAAAATAAATGCGGAAACGCAATGCTTAAGAGATTCCTCATACCACATTGTATACAGGGACTTAGGGGAAAACATGAAGCGCAACGCATTGATGAGTGTGTTGGTGTGTGTGCGATTTAAGGACGAAATTTGATATTATTCCTACCTGTTGCCCAATATTAGAAACTAAATCGACTCCTTGGTGACTATAGAATCCATCTGCAGTAGATGGATAAAATCCATTCGATGAACATCCACTTCCAGCTAACCGTATTTCACGAGGGAAGTCCTTGTGAACATTGGGTCCTAGTGTCTTGACAATTTCACTTTTAGCTTCAAGGTAACTAAATAAAAAAAATAATTCTTATGAGATTTAGTGAGAGTTGCCTATACAAAATAACTATTGTTCCGCTTTTGCGTAAAAACAAGAGATACATGAACAGGTGACTCGGGCCACATTTTCTGCCTCCTCTCTCAACTAATCGACGCTGTGTAAAACATTTCCTCTGGAGAGACGATGGGTTGAATCTACTATAAATTAATATGTCCGGAAACAGACTAGCGGTGTTTGTATAACACCCTCAATACGTACGTACGTGCGCACGTACTCTGTAATTCTCTTCAAATATGAACCGAATGCAAGCACTTAGCTGATCCCCACCTGTCATTGTGCAGTGTGTGAAGCGCCGAGCCTGGACAACAAGAGCACTATAGGAAGCATCGTTCTGTGCTAGTGATTGGTAACCTGTGTCATAACCAGTCAGCTGGTAATCACGATAATAATCTGCGTGCCAGCACTTCGATGATTCCGCAAATTATTTTTTCTTATGCCAGGCAGAAGATTAATCCTGAATTGACCAAACCCTCATGCAGTGGTACACAGTTCTTATGTTGGTATACAGCCCATACATTGTTTATACTTCTCAGCCTTTACTGATACGGTCTGTTGAGTTCAAGAGTCTCATATTTCCATGCATGGCCATGGTCAGCTGCAATATACATACCCTACTTGCACCACTAGTGATAGTGACATTCCCTGATTGCACTAAATGAGACTAGTCCTAACATAGGTTAGCTATTTGTAACAGTTTTGTTTGATGTTGGGTCAGATTTCACGATAGCAAAATTTTGCTTGACACATTAAACTGTAGAATCTGTAGAATGACTTCTATAGCAATTTATATCCAAAAAAACTTTAATGTTATAATTCAATGTTGGGAAGGAAACATTTGTTTGTATGGATGATATTTTTTTAACACTGACAGTGCCGAACTATTTCATTAAGCAGACTAATATTTCATGTGTGTAAACAGGCACAATTTTGTACAGCAATGTTTATGAAAGATAGTACTACAACAATAGTGATTTGCGCCTTTGCCACTGCGATAAAAGTCCCTTTAAAAGGGAAGGATGGTAACCTGAAGATTGTTGTTCCATGGCCAATTTTTTTTGCGATTCTACTTCAAAATAATACCAGATTGTATCAGGAAAATGTAACATGAAAATGAATGTATTTGTTTCACAATATAAAGGTGATATTAATGATGCTTGCATCTGTATTAATTACAATATAGTGTTACAAAACTAATTGTTGTCTCATTTCACAAATTGTGCATAAAAGCAGAAGATTGTCCTTTTTAAGGACTCGTCGTGTTTTGTATTGATATGTACGGAGCAAATCAGTAGTGCACTAATTGTCATATGGATGGAATAGAGACAATCACTAATACTCGCGAGTGTTTCATGTTGGCGATCATGAATTGTTCCGCCCGCATGAGACTTTAAGTTTTTAGACCAATCCATATCATTTTCTTACAATCAGTCTCGGTTTTGGTATTCAGACATGATTAATTGTTTTCGCCGACATATTTTCAAATAAGGGATACAGGTGTGCAAGTAATTATAGTCCGCGCGAGCACAGTCCGGGGCTCCTAGACGATAACGGAATAAAGAGTGAATCGAAAATGTTGCGTGAAGAGTCAAATAATCGAGTGCCATATTCCTATAACTGTTTAGCGCGACGAGAGAACGCTGGACTCTAATTACCTTCTACACCGGGATACCAGATTGAATATGACGATTTTTTTGTGGCAACCATCTCCCCATCAACATTGGGGCCGTAGGGAGTATTTGCCCTCGCCAATAATCAGTTCTATACATAATTCATGATTGTCCGATTGACACCAAACAGTATTGAATAGATATAGCTGTGGTCAAACACCACGAAACCAGCCGCGGATAACTTCAAACCAAGCCTAAACTAACCCAGCTTCGAACCTAGCCCCCAGCTTCGAAACTTAGCTAGCTTCGAAACCAACCATCCCCCAATATCTCGATCTGGAGACAGATCTGAGCACAGTCGAGGTCGTGACCTTAGATCTCGAAAATATTAAACATATTTGGATTGTCATAAGGATCATATAAATTCTGTCCATAGTAGCATTTTGAAAATTGACCTTTGACCTCTTAATGACGGTGTTCTCAAAATATTTTGAACATGATTAGGATGTATAAGGATCATTCAGTTAAATATCAGCTCATCGGATGATTGAACAAAATGACCTTTGACTCTCTTATGACCTTTGATCTCAAAAATATTTAAAATGTTGAGGCGTCATACGGATCATTTCAGCAAATTCAGCTTCAATTGGAGCATTTTGAAAAATTGTTGGATCTATGACATCTTAATGACCTTTAGATCTCCAAAATATTTCAATATGTTTAGAATATCATAAAGAGCATTCATTACATTTCAGTCAATTGGAGCATTTGGGAAATTTGACCTTCGACCCCTAATGACCTTTGATCTCGAAAATATTTCAATCTTGAGGATGTCATAAGGATAATGTCTTTTAATTTCAGCTCAATCGGAGTATTTAAAAAAATGACCTTTGACCTCGTAAGGACCTGCATCTCGAACATATTTCCAAACATGTTTAGGGTGTCATAAGGATCATTTCAGCCCAAAATTCAGCTCAATCGGGAGCATTTTTGAAAGTTTGACTTTGACCTTGAAGGACCTCCATTAACTTGTAGGGAATTTATATAAACATGCCACCAGTACAAGTAGCACCCAATCTACACAATCAGAAACCATGTCCTATTTGTCTTTTTCATTTTAATTTTTATTTTTGACAATTAATAAAGCGTGGTATCTATATTATAACCATGCCACGACTACAAAATCAACTTTAATATTCTTTTTGTTATTCGCATTTCTTGACTAAGGAGAGAGAAAAAACTAGAACCGCCATACATTAAAAACATCTAAATGGGAACTTCCACGGAACTGTAACCGCACCTGAAGTACGATGTTTGTGACATTCCATCAATCGAGTAAAAAGATTTTTTTGGTTTTTGACGTGCGTGATTTGCCGGACCGACCAGACAATAATATTTTAAATGCGGTTTCAAAAAACCCAAGGGTGACTGGACCGGAAGGATTGAAAGGCGAGCGCTGCAGTAAATATATATCCCCTACAACTAAGTACAGCCGGACTAATAATAGGTGAAGCGAGTTGGCTCTACATACGTGTACGTTTAGAAACAATTCCTAATATCTCTATATCGATTGTTAATCTCGAATGAATGTAAGGCTTTACAAGCTAAAGAATTCTGGACTCTTGCAGACCAAGGTTAGGTGCATTATACTGGCGTAAGCCAGACGAGCGCATGCGACGAAGCGCGAAACAGAACCCCCCTTACCGATTTTGCAAAAATGCCCTATCTCTGACCCAGGATGACCTTTGAAACACTATCTGGGTACACACCAATATGAGCATAGATTCAGGGTCCTGGAACAATTTGGGGTTTATTTATAGCTCTTGAATTGCGGAGAAGAAGGATTTTCTAGATTTTGCACAAAAAAATTAAATTTCTCTTCAAATTCACTGAACCCAAAATCTGTGTACACCCTATTTGAGGGCGGGTCAGTGGTCTCTGGATTGATTTGGCTTAAATTGCCCAAGCGTGTAGCACTAGACTAGAAGCATTTTAGCTTTCAGCGACGGACGTGTTGCCAGAAGAAGAAGGAAAAGAAGAAGAACTAGAGACATTTTGGTGCTCAAAGAGCACGCGACCTTAAGTCGTGGGAATTTTTGCGCATTTTTTGTAATTTGATCTTTGACCCTTAACCTTGGTCACACAACAGAGTCACTGTAGATTATTCATCTTCATTATCCCTACAGTGTAATATGGTATTTTGCAATATGAGCAATTTTGATAATATTTGCATATTTTGACCTTTGAACCTAAACGAGTGGTACAGAGCGGGGGTCACTGTGGACTCTTTTTCATCATTCATCGAGGTCCTATGATGGCATAATTAGATTAGTCAATAAAGCCTCTTCAGATTTGACTATAGATGCCCCATTGTGACCTTTTGACCCTATGTTGTGAGCACGGATATTGGAGCTTTATCCAGTGGTTCTTGTGACCAAATCTTGACATTATACCTAATTTGGTTAGATGGTTATAGTTGTTTTTACATAAATTAGGTCATGTGCATATCTTACACGTGAACCTTTGGGCCAATTTCTGTATATTGATTTGTCTCAACTTATCCGCAACTTTTGCACAGACATCACCCATCAGTCCTATCGTTTTTGAGATATAGCATTTTTGCATATTAAATAGATATGGCCGCCATTTGAATGTAAGGAACTCCAATCGTTTATCTGTGTACATCCTATATGATGGATGGTCTAAGGATTCTTAGGGAAACGATTTTGGTATCATAGACGTGTTTTGTAGGACAGGTAGGCTTTTAAAGATTTTTACAAATGGACAGCTTACTTCCGCGTTACGGGACCTTGACCCAATCTGAGTACACCCTATGCAAGCTTGGGTCAGACGTGTTTCTGACCAATTTTGGTTGATATCGGGGTAATCCTGTTTGCGTTTGCGTCTAGTAGTAATTTTAAGCCGAGCATGGAAAAGAAGAATCAGAAAGAACGAAAGAAAGAAAGAAATGACTGGGATACAGGACACCTTAGTCGTTGCCCACGACTAAGGTAAGAAATGGCACGAATACAAGACCTACCCGTGCTACGCACACGGCTGGCAAAGGAAGAACCCGTACAATGAATAATATAAATAATATACACTATAACTAATTATTGACAACATATCGAGTGGTTTAATAGAAAACGGAATTATCAACCCTAACAGTGAATTAAAACCATCAAGTCTGACCATGTGTTATTTAAAAATTGCGCTATTGTATAACGTGTTATGCGATACGACCGGCAAGTTTAGGTCATACATGCCCCCAGGAAATACACATATGAAAGCATCATGCGTGCAAGAAGATGTATGACGCTACTACTGTGCCGTCCGTTTATCGCATAACACAAATGAATATCCCAATACAGTAGCGCGAATTTCAAATATTAAAAAAAGAAAAAACCTAAAAAATTAAATTTTATGGTTAGTATAATTTGTTTTCCCATCGAACCTCCAATGGTTCAATAATGTTTTATAGTCGTATATTGAGTAAGTTATTCGTGATATAAAGGTTCTCCTTAGTAGTATGCTACATATGCTGTACGTACGTACGCGTATGTGTTTTTAAACTTTAAAACACGGCAGGTTATAGTGACTCTTGAAAACAGCTCGCTAAGTTAACAGCTAATGTCCGGACACGTTACCAAGTTAGTAGTAGTTTTCTTTCTTCTTCATATCGTCACAGGCATGAATCGGTATCAGACATCACGTTAATCAAAGGCGCACAAGGATATTTGTTGTAACGTGTTTTTAATATTATAATAATACAAAGTTTTAAATTACACCTGAGGTGAATAAAGCGATATTGCGGGCTCTATGCAATAAAACGAGTATTTTCTTAACGTGCACGATTGTTTATTCAAACATACTTCCCTATAGGCCTGATTAGGACAGCAAATAGGTTCAAAAATAACTTTTGATATTTTTTCCCTATAAACATCTTTAACTTTCTCGGTAGGTGTTGTACGATCAATCAGTGGCAAATATAGAGACATTTTTTATCCCTAGAATATATCCTTGTATTCCTTTAATGTAACTGTTTAGTTTACTTATTTGATCAATATCTTATTTAATGTTTGATTGTTGAATACCTATTTCTGAGTCTTTGGAACAATCCTTTTAAGTTTTTTGAAGAATCAAAGAAGCGATCTGCCACTGATTGGATAGGGGTCATTATGGACCGCAACGGATTCAAAGCTGCCCATGTCTCATCTAGGCTCGTAAGCACATCATGTCGTATTTGTTCCCGCTGAAATATTAAAAATAAGTTATATTTTCGGAGTTAGCCGGGTAATTGATTGAGTGGTCATGTAGGATTTTTAAAAATTTACAACTAAGGGTGAAAAGGTAGAATGTAAAATAGATATTAAAGCAAGAGCAGCACATTTTTTGAAGAGCGCCCCCAGTTTTTTCTAAATTTTTGCACCGTTGTATTGGTAATTGGCTAGAATATAAATCTATACCTGCAAATGCAAAAGCTCGAACATCGCTTTGTGTCGCATAAGAATGCATTTATTATAATGATACATATCGAATCCAGATAATAACTAAATTCCTAAATAACTAATAATTTACTAAACAGCCGCTGAAAATGTCATTTCAATTAATATGAATACCCGGGACATAGCGCCATATATTGTCAACACGGGTTTCACCGCAGTCCAAGTAAGTTCAGGATTAATTTTCATGAAATCCATTCATAAATGGATAGGCAGAAATTTCATATTTCCGGCGCTGGCGTTAAATTATGATCGGAGATACCCCAATCTAATCACAAAATTATGCACATTTTTTAGCATTACCGTTAACAGATATAGCTTACTAAAAATTGAGGGCGCTCTTCAGAAATGTGCTGTTATTGTTATTGGCTTATGTTTCCAAGAAATTACTAGCATGTGACCGGTACTAATACATGTAGTGGTAGCGTAAACATGGTATATGCTACCAATCGTCAATTGCTGTTTCCACTAGTGGCTTACTGGAGGTTCCGAAAAACCAAAAACACCAGATAGCTCACAATTAACATGCGTTCCACGATTTACTACCCTTAAATGGCTCATTTAAAGGTTGCAACGGTAGATTTGCCATGCTGTTATTATGGGTTACACGGAGCATACGGGGGTTGCTGGTCCGGCCAACTCGCACTTTTTTAAACAAATATTCATCCTTGTCTATCTGGAAAACTAAGTAGTTATAATTTCAAGTTCTTCGTGATTTTAACGGCATTTTCCGCTTGCCCGTTGGACTCGGAGTAATGCGGGCTTGATGTCTCATGTTTGAAGTCCCGGAGCTTTAATGCTTTGGATTCTCCACTGGCGAAATGCGGACCATTGTCACTAATTGCTGAGATTGGTGTTCCATGTCTGGAGAAAATTGATTTTACTGCCTTGTTGGGGGTACTGGTTAGTGCAGTGAACCCAATGTATTGGGAATAGTGGTCCACCACTGCTAAGTGTTTTCTTCCTTTCACCGTGAAGCGGTGCATTCCCACCTTTTTCCGTGGATTTGTTGGTTGTTCGTATGTTTTCATTGGCTCTGCTTGCTGTTTCCTTCCGTGACTCATGCAGATTGGACATGTCTGTAACATGTTGTCTATGTCTGCATTTCTTGTATTGTTTTAATTGCTTGTGTCCAAACAGATATTGATGAAGCGTTCACAGGCAAATGTTAAAGCCAAGCACCCTTTTTCAATCTGAGCGTAGCGGGTTTCTGCTGATGCCATCGCTCGGCCCATGACTCATCGTCTTGCTGTGGAGAAGGACCGCCCAGACCTTCCTTGATTTGTCATCGGAGACTTTGCACGCTTTCTTACATAGAATTTTAATACTGGGCTTGTTGAGAGATGCAGTAATAAAGATGCAGTCTTGGAAGACAATTCTGGCAAGAACTTGTCTAAATAGTAAGTCCACCCCAAGAATCTCTGTAGGTCTGGCATCTGTTGGGGATGTACTTGGATCCGGCAAAATCATTTGATCACCGATCACTCTATCTATCTATCACATCAGTCTCGAAAAATCTTTGGATTTTCTGGTAGTAGACTGCAGCAAGTGCCATGTTCAAATCAAAGAGTAGTCGAAGATAGCGAAATGAGGTTACTAGGCTGCTCTCGTTTTGCAAGAAACCTTTTGACGCATCCAACATGCTAAAATGCTGTGCTCCAGCAAACTCAGCCCTGATTTCTTCTCTTGAAGATTTACAGTGCTTCCTTATTGCCTTATTCGGGTTAAGGGGCTACTCGGCTGTCACAGTGTGACCATGAATTCATCATTTTTCTTTGCAGTCAGCTCACGTACATCGACGAAATATTCTAACTCAATTAAGGGACTCTCCATTAATATGTTGTTTTTCATGCAAATAAAGATCATGTCAAGAAGAAGGCTGTCAAGTCACCAAAGTCGCATACGGTACTGCGTTTCCTCAATCAAGATGCATACTGGTCAATGGCGTATATGCTTTTTGATGCCCCAAGAACAAAATAATATCATTGATATGTTACATTTTTCTTGGGTAGACAATAGTCATCAGATTTCTTTATGACAATATCTATCTTCATTTTGCCTTCATTACTTGTGAAGTAAAATGCATTATACACTTTCAGAGCTCTGTCACCATTATTATGTGTGGACTGGGCTTATATACTGACAGACCTGGTGCCATCTCGTAGAGCTCAAATCGCTGTTTGAACTTCTTCCAATTTTCTGTCAAATCTGCGCTGTTAGGATCCAATGGGGCTGGTTCTGTTAAAGTTGCTTGTCGTCGCTGGGCGGGAAAAACCTCATATGTAACTCCAGAGTTCAAATGCAAAACCACATATGTAAAAAGTGGGCCCCAGTGCTAAAACCTCATATGTGCATTTTGGTCACATCGGGTTCTAGTTTGAATTTCAAGTCAAACATGATAGTAAATCATATGGCAATTTATTTCATAATCTGGGGTAAATAATTATCTAAATATATTTAGAAAGGAAAACCTTTCTTGTGCAAGGCATTACAGTAAAATATTCAGTGTTTGGTTTTCTCCTGAAAATTTTACATATGAGGTTCTGTCATGTTACCGTTTTTTACTAATTATGTGAGATTTTGCTCTTAAAGGTCAAATGCACATATGAGGTTTTCCCGCCCAGCGACGTTGTGTCATCCTAGGTCTACGGGAGACCACGACATAATTTCATGTCCACATGATCGCCAATCTAGCGTGTAGAAACTTCGTTGCCAGTTTGTTAACCAAATAGAAATCACTAGTTGAACTTTTTGAAATCAACTGAGATAGCATTATTTGCAAAAAGGCATATCGCCACAGGAACACGTAGTTATAAATGGCAAAATCTAAGTTTAAGATGTTGAGAAGTTTAAAGATGTCGAGTTTGTTTAATTAAAACATAAAATAAGTAAATATAAAGATAAAACAAATTGTTTTAGAATTGTTTTCATGTAAACCTTGTAAATAATCTGGTGTTTAGATACATACATTACTGCTCCACTCTAATAGGACGAAATACAGTTTAATACCTCTGTGAGGCCAGATGACACCGATCGTCTTTTTCGTGCATCAGTTCCCCCGGGCTCACCCTGGCCACGGTCAACCCAGTCATCTAGCTCCACGTTGCACTTTTCTTTAACCATCTTCAGGTCATTTTGAAGTATTGCAATATTTTCAGATGTGCGTTTCCAGAAAGGACTAGGTCCTGTAGAATGCAAGAACGAAGCCATTTTAACTCATTAATAATTTATGAATTCCTGACGCCTAATTGCACAAATGCCGTACACAGTTTGAATGCAATTAACTAAAAAATGTATTAATTCTCGTTTATCGGTAGGGGCTTTTTTTTTTTTTTTTTTGGAAATCACGTCCCGCAAAACGGTCGTCTTCCTATTTCGTAATGGCCAAGTACATTCAGCCTGAATATTGAAGTTTAACATGTGATTAAGTATTACGAATGTAGCGCATCTCTAAATGTGCACATTACAATATTTGAAGCGTATATTTTAAAGTTCTTTTTTTTGTCCAAATATAACTTGTACTCTCACGTTTTATATATACCAAGAAAACCTTACCATACTCTTTGGATTCCCCTCCCCGTATCTCTTTCAAATGTTAACCCCTTTTTGATCCTCACCAGGAAAGATCATTATTGCACGAGCCTATGGAGATTACTTACCGTCTCCTACAGACCAGCACGTTTCAATATACTATAACCTTGATAACGCGTTCCGTTTGCATTCCCCCGAACTTTTGCAGAATTAAAAATCAATGAGGAGAAATGATGGAGAAAACAAAGACACGAAAAGATGTGCTAAGGAAACTTGAACAAGCGGAAACTACCAAAAAGCAGTCTTTTGTGACAATAGACTGTATCGGTAGTTTCACAAAGTGTTCTCCAAAATGAAGTAGAACATGAAGTCCTTAGTTGCTCTATCAGTTACAAATCCAGGAAACTATTTTCCTAAATGCACAGGTCCCATCATACTGCGCATTATTAAAATTAGTGTATTGCAGTGCAAGAAATTGTTTCCTCGTTTAACGGGAAATCCTATTTCAAACGACAGGCGTGTTGGGCGATTGGCCAAAGATTGTTCCCCGGCAAGTCTGTGATATAAATGTTCCAGCTCTGGACAAACGGGTTCATTTTTCCTTTAAGTCAAATCTTCAAATGGTTCGCTATCGAGATGATATCCTCATGTTCTGGACTGGTAACGGAAAGAGACTAGCTGATTGCATTAGTCGGATCACCTCTATGCATCCGACTTTGAAATTCACACACAACACGATTGGGTCAAAATCAGAAACAATTTCCCTAGACCTAACTAACTCTGTACAAGGGATATAGATTTGAAAAGCATCAGATTCTAGATATGAAATGGTTCAGTAAACCCTGTGACACATTCAAATATCTCGCAAGAGATTCATCTCACCCCAAAAGCATGCTTCAGTGGCATGGTCCAGGTGAGGCTATCATATTATTCGAAACTCCAGCTCGGAAGCAGAATATAAGCACAAACTTGATTTTTTCATATCCAAACTACTCCAAAGGAGATATGAGAAATCGTAAGTGCTCAAATGCTTGTCAGAATCTTTCATACAAAAGAAGAAATATCTATCTAGAGGAAGTACCAAAGAACCGCGGTAACATTCCTTTAGTCCTCATCACTGAGTACTTCCCCAAAGAAGCAATTTCTGATATCAAACAGGCACTTCTCAGGACGTCATTTCATATCTGAAAATCATAATAACGAAATCTTCCCCCCTGCTCCCCATACTCGCACTAGACGGCACCCAAAATCTAAGAGAGCGTCTAGTTAGACTACGATTACATCAGATAATTATCTGCAATCTTCGAACTCTATGGCATATTCGGTAAGAAGCTAGTCTGCAAACTAATGCCACCAACTGTCCCAAACTCTGAAGGATTTGCTAGATCTCTCAACGAAAATGACGTCATCCTCATGAATATCGCACTTATGACATACAAAAGACATTGCGGAATTTAGTTTTGACTTTTACCCGTGATCACGGGAATAGTTGAACCTTAAAAAATATCAGAATGCCATGATGTAAACCGAAGACCTACAAAACCTCAGTAGGCCTGTCATTTCACATCGTAGGCTCCAATCAATTACAAGGTCCCTAAGGTCCCTCTACCCTAAATCATACTAAACCAGCCTAACCGGGCCTACCTTTATACTTGATGATCTCATAATCTAGGACTTCACAATCTTGCTGGCTGCGATCTATTTTGGTTTTATGCCTACAAACATTTCAGTAGGCCTACAAAGATAATGGTCTAGCATAACATTTTTCACAAAATACAGAAAGTCCGAAACATGAAATCATAGAATAAACCCAAACCCTCGAAGCCTTGCTCTTAGTCAAAACAACAAAATGAAATCCTATTGTCACTCCTCATGCGGGCGATCTCATAAGCTGGTCCTTTATAGGTCCATCTTTGGCACTCCTTACTTGTACTACTTAGTCACGTAGGCTTTGCTTTTATTAGCTCAAAACATCTTAATACTGACGAAAGATCTTAAGCTCTATCATTAATTATTTATAACAGAAAGATAAATATCCCATTCTTTCTAATTTCGCACCCATGAAATCAAAATATTTTTAGAATTGTTGTCAAAAAAGTGGACATAAATAACACTAATGTATTAAAACATACTGCTTTGCTCTTGTGTTTTTTAAGGTCCTAACACACTAAATTACATTATGCTATTCATGAGTGCCTAAGGATATGATAAAGTGCTTTTTCATAAAAAAATATTAACCAAAACACCGTAGACCTAATATTAAGCATAGCAAAAGTGCTGATGAGATTAACCACAAAACAGATCAAAGTATTTTGATCATAGTTTATCGAAACGCGCGTCCCCACAATAGCGTATTCTCTGAGTTTCCTCAAACTAAGAAACGCCTGTTTTTTTTTCCCACATTCTATTCAAATTTGATTGTTATGGAATTTGTTTTAAAATTAGCCAAAACCTTACAAGCCTCTGTACGCTTTCTTGCAAGTCCCCCTGCAACGTAGGGGGCGCGGAAAAAACAAACATACAAAAAGCCTGGTGGGCAGGTGTCACTCTCCCTCTTGTCTAAACACAATGGACATTATGTTTCATGAAGACAATCATGGCTATTTTTACCTGCCTCTTCCAAAACGATAGGCTAGGCTAACCGAACACGGGATTGCGTAAATCTATCACCATCTAAACCCAATACGAACTTTTGCAGAATTAAGAATTAAAAAAATAACGAGGAGAAAAGCATTACGTATATATACCAGCCGCATCAAAAAGCTAAAAGTCATCCTCGGGGCCTGTTTTTCGATCAGTATTGAAATAGCAACTGAAGTCCGACAATTTTGAAAGCTTTCGAAATATACCATTCACACACTAAAGTAAAGTATGATCTGCTCAGGTAGTTGCATTCGAACCGTATAAAAATGCGAGCCCAATTTCAGAACGGTTTCTGCCTTTAGGTACCTAGGCAATATTTATCACATTCCTAATAGTCCATACGGTCCTATGTGATCACCTAGCTATCACCTCATGCGTTGCATACACACTGCAGGGTTGCCAAAAATTATCCATGCGCCAATTCGCGGGCGGATGTCTACCTTATTCGTTAAGGGTTTAATATTAAAGCAATAATAGCCCCATTTTTTGAAGAGCGCCCCCCCATATTTCAATTTGTTTTTGAGATTTTTAAACGGTTACATTGGTAAGTGGCTAACAAATTACCTATTTTATCTATATTTCACTATACTATTTTATCATGGTCGGACATTTCCAGGCTCTGCCGTTAAGTACATCTGGGATCCCAATTCTAATATCAAAATCGCTTGGGGGATTTAATGATAAATACGCACATTTAGCATTCTCGGTCGCAAAAAAAAAAAATAGGTTGTAGTTTCCTAGAACACTCGCCAAACCCACTCTGGCAAAAAGATCAATTTTGAAAATTGTGGAGCGCTCTTCAAAACATGTGCTGTTATTGGTTTCAATGTCTAGTTGGGTAAGTAACGTTTCTTAATCTCCTGTTTGTCTCAGGTCGAACCGTCAATTTTGAGAATGAATGTGTTTTCATTTTTGTGAATGAACGCTATATTTAATTCATGAACCGCTGTAAGAAACGTGGATTCCCCCATGAGAGAGTGTCCATAGCTACCGCAGACAACTACACAGAATAAACGTGACCTTGTAGACCGATGCTACTGGAATATTGGCGGGTTAAATGGTGGGATGCATTCATTACAAAAAGGAGGAATTAACATCACTAGGACTCGTCATTTCGTGACACTGATAAAACCAACAGCATATTGCTCCTAATTCCCTGATCCGAACTTCAATTCTTACATTCGTCAAGATCAAAAACTTCTCAAAAATTCATTAACACCCGAATTGAGTATTGGCCATATGCTATTTCTCCTCAAAAAATGTCTCACTATTATTATGTCATGGTCCTCAGGAGCAAACATCAATTTATTGACTTATCTTCTATTTTAACAACAGAACTCCCATTCACAAGGCCTTGTATATATTCTCAATAGCTGTGTGTGGCGCTGTAAGGATTTCCGTCAGATGTATATCTTTCTCGCATAAGGACATCCTTACTCCGTATAGTTGCTCAGATGCGAGTATAGAATAACCAAAATTGCATCACTGACAGCCTATTCAAACAAAAAAAATCATGATAATAAGGTGAAGACCATGTGAAACAAAATTCATTTCTATTCAAAAGAATATGGCATGTCGTTAAAAGTCGAAGGGCAGTGGCGGGCGCAGACCTCTCTTTCTGGGGGTGGGAAGAAGGGTGCAAAATGATTTTTTTTTGGGGGGAAGTGAAATTCTGGAGGGCTGATATAAAAAAATTAGATTTTTAATCAATTTTGTGATTTTTTGTAAAAAAAATAAAAAAAATAAAAAAAATCACTAATTTTTCTTTCGGCCCGGGGGGGGGGGGGGGGGGGGCAAAGGCGACCCATGACCACCCCACCCACACTACCCCGTTTCGCCGGTGGCGCCGCCACTGTCGAAGGGCAGGATTGGGTGCTATCCTATTTATTTTTATCATTGGGATATCATACTAAAATATTGTAGTTATTTTTGATATCTCATACGAAGGTGAACCATAGGTATCCATTGATACCTAAATCGTCGAGTGCTTGATACGAAATGACGAAGTGTGGTATTAAGCATTTCCCTTGCACGGCGTTTAGTTTCCATTCAGAAATTATTTCCATTTGTGCATACCACCAAAAGGAATTCCCTATCAGCATTTGTTTTTAAACCACTAAAAATGCATTTCAGTGGTGCTATAGTATTATGCCATACTCTCCATTAATTTTAGCCCGAGTTCAAAATCCAATTTCCATTTTATGAAGTTGGCCAAACCAATGAGCCGTGTGTTTCCATGAGTTATCAACTCTCACCTTGTGTATATTTGTTTGTTGGAACTTTAGAAACTGTCTTTTGCACTGTTGTAACTATGTAAATTACATTCAAATGGAATCGAATTATCAACGAGTGAATAAATTTACCCTCAAAATTCTGAACATTGTATGCGAACAAACTTTTGTTTTTTGGTATATTTTTGTTGTTATTGCAATTTACTGATAATGATATGTTTAGTTGCGATTTATTTCTGAACGTATGCTGATTAAGTTTGGCAAGATTTAATGATTTTCTGTCGGCTCGAATTGCATGGCGTACTTGTGTGGGTGTTCGCAATCAATATCGCTCGTGTACAAGTTGCCGGTTCGATCTTTAAACTAATAGGCAATTTTTCCTTCAATTTTCGAAGCCTCTAAGTAAAGCGAATGCAATTATCTCTTATAGCGTGCCTTCGACTTATGATCCTTTTCTAGTCAGGCTAGATAAGCAGGGGACTGTAGTGTACGAGTGTGCGCTTCTGGATAAAATTGTGATTTTTTGCACACAAGTCCTTTAGGTGCAGTGATAATCCATAAAATTGATGGAAGCACCTATGCAACCCCCTTACTGGGCCCCCAGCTGGGTTTCAAGGTTTACAGGGTCAAACAATTTTAAATGGTTCTGATGTGTTAAAAAGCACACATTCTGTTTGTCTGGTCACAAGGGTCCACAAAGGGTATAGTTAACACTATCTATGGCTTTAGAGTTTCCGGAGTTAATATGGTGTAAAAACTGTAAAATGGTGAAAAAGTCAATTTTGGTGTGTACCATTGGTCAAAAGTTAAAGTTCCTTTGATTCAGTTTAATATGTGGTGGCAAATTTGTTTCCCTAGCTTAAGGATTGCAATAAGGCTATGTTTTGCCCTTATCTGTTATGCCTATTTTTCACGTTATCCAACAAATAGGTCACCGGTCAATAGCATCCCATATCTGGCCAATAGCTGTTAACTTATTCCCCATTTTGGTTATACCAGACACGTAAGAGAGTCAAACTATTCCTGTGTTTCATTCTATTAGCTAAACCACCAGTTGAACCACATTTTATACAAGAATTGGAGTCAACTTTTAATTTTTGACCCCCCTGTACAACCAAATTGATGACATTTTTTTTTAACATTTTACAGTTTTGTAAACCATAATTCCTAACCTATAAGTCACAGGTATTATAAAACTATACCTTTTTGGAATCCTTGTAACCAACAGAAACGTCATGGTGTGCTTTTTTCAACACAATCGCAACATTTTAAAAATGTTACCACCTGTGTAACCTTGAAATCCAAGCTGGGGCCATGAAGGGGTGTGGCAAGTTGCTTCCATCAGTTTTTGATTATCAATGTATAAAACACTTTGTGTACCACAATTCACAATTTTATCCGGATTTGCACACTCATTAAATCTGTTTCACTACAGTCCCCCACTAATTAAGAACTTGTTTATGCATCAAACTTTTCGGTCTTCGTGATTTTGTTTTCCCGCCGAATTTCCGTCGATTTCTTAGTTCTTCGTTGTATTTTTCAAAACAAAGTAATTTTCATCAAAGTATTATTATTTTCCAGCAATGTTTACAATTTATCTTTCACTATAAGACAGGTTTTATTTCCTTATCTTTGACAGAGTTATCTTTTTATGCAAAGTATCGGGCCCGTGTGAAGCCGTTGTTAAACAACTATGGCGTTACCATGTTGTTATATATCGGTCATGAGTCTTCCAACAGGCCAATCGACCATTTTGGAGAAATTGATTTTTTTTTGGCATCTTATGATACTATATCACAAGCTCTTTTTCATAGACCAAATATTGAGCAAAAATAACATTCCATTTTAGATATAATAGATTTTCACTTTGGGGAATCATAACCAAACGCCAAATGAAAGTATTCAAAACATATCTGCATTCGTCTGTTTGTTGTATCGTGAAAACCACACGCACGCTGCTTATTAATTAAGTGAGCTATCGATCAATGGGATAACTGCGAGATTCATCTCTCGCTTTGATTCAACAAGGGGGGGGGGGGGGGGGCTATAGAAATCTTGTCGAGGTTTATATTAGTACAATGTGTGTAGCGGTATCTGAGACGATTTTGCAACACGGTAAAAAAAAACTATATAAAAAACTGATTCAAATAAAACATTGAAAACCAAAATATATATTTGGCGAGTTATTACCGAGATTGTGAGTGTTGTAGATAATAAAAAAAACACTGACGAATCAATCCTAAATTAGTAGGCCTATCCACACAATGGTCAACCAAAATTGTACGGTGTGCATATACTGTAAAATTCAGTTAATTTTTGTTAAAAAACATATGCATTTAAACTGTCAAAATATAAAGTGAATTTGAATGGAAACCATAAACGCGGAGGTGTTTATGGGCATTTTGTGCAGAATTGCTCCCAGTATTTTCCTATAAGATGTACAGTATTTTCCTGTAATAACTTATATAATTGAGAATCCATAATAGGGTTTATTAAACAATGTTGATTATACTTCAAAGTTCAAATACGATGATCTTTGATAAAATTTCGTCGTAATAGGCCTCGAAAATTGGACAAAACAAAAGTATTGTACTATATTTTTAAGTACGGTCAAGTAGTGTGCTTTTCTGTTCTGTTGTTTTTTTTACGGTGAAAGCGCTACGTATTTTTCGTAAATCAAGATGCATCTTAGTAAGTGGTAAAACAAAATATGCATTAGCTACATGTGTGCTTTACCAGACGTAGTAGATGTAAGATGGTTTTGACTGTCTATAAGCGACGATCCGGGCGTTGAGCACGGCAAAAGGTAGCCTACGTGTGTTATCAGTTTTGGATCGCGCCAGTTGAGTTTTTATTTTATCATTATTTATTTTATTGTTTTTAGACAATAGTTTAGGATTTTTATTTTGTAGATGATGGCAACTAGCGTTTACATGAAAATATTTCACATTACCCGTATTTCATTTGAGAGTGATACACAACACACATTTCATTAAGTTACGGAATTTGTGCAAAAATAGTAACATTTACGAAGTTTACAACCGTTTCTGCAAATTAAATTGATTGTGTGAAGTTGTAATAAGTAAAAAGCATCAAATCACTACGTTGGTAGCTTCAAGTTTATAACAACAGATAATTTTTAACCCCAGAAAGGTCATAAACAATCCCTATGTTTAGCTATTTCACTTCAATTTTTTTTTTTAAGATAGTTCAAAAACCTCTTGTTGAACCCTTTCACGTTTTGGTACGATATTTGTCCATTTTTCAAACAAATTAAAAAATAGAAAAAAACTAAAAAATTAAAATAATTTATACATAAATTAATGTTCTTATATAATTCCCTTTATGGTAGCATAGTAACGTGGTTATTAGGTATTTGGGTTCATATCAAAGGGCCCCAGGTTCGATTCTCAGGTTATATGGATCGGGCTTACCTGTTTAAAAATTACTTAACATGATTTAATTTACAGCCAAAGTAACCCTCGTCAACCCAGCCATTTTTTAAAACCAACTCCCCGAACGGGGTGGGGTGGTCCACCCCCTGTGATTTCCGTTACTGAACATCGATTCCTGTACATTTGGTCACCAAAAGATAGCTTAGGGTTTCTTATTTCCATTCGTACCAAACTAAGTACCACATGCCCATTATGACGTAACTATTACGTCATATGTTTAGGAAAGTGCAAAATACTGATATAGGTGAATTGATATTTCGCAATTTTGAGCGACCCCCACCCCTATTATAGTCACTAACGCTCCATTATATACAACTGGTCCTTTCCCAATCATGAAATGGCTATTCCTAACCTTTTCTTTGGGATCAACTTTATCTTTCCTACAACCCGGTGGGATTCTTGTTTTGGATAAAAAGTAGCGAATTCCATTTAATAATCTGGCACCAAAACTGGAGGCTTAGCTAGCCGGAAACCTGAAGGGGGTGCTACCATCCCACCCCCCCCCCCCCCCTTAGGTAGATGAGGGTTAAGATCAATATGCAATGTAAACAAAGAACACAAAATCTTTTTCTTTTTCCTCTTTTTCTTTCCTAGAGTTTCCCACATACTCGATTTATGAACCAGCCTGCGTTATCAGAAATCCAGTTATTATTCGCCACGGTGTGCCATTTTTTCTCGTTGCCGTGTTAACCATCATCCTGCGTCTAGTTTGTGACGTTTGTGCTTTGTTTTGGCTTGTTTTTATGCCCGTTCGCGCCAGTTCTTCACTTTGGCTTTCTCAACCTTTTCATGCATGTCAGATTTTTATTCCGCTATTCAAGATCAACTTTGAATCCCCAGTTACGTTTAACTTCTAGTGGATCGTTTAGGATCGGATTTCAGTACAAGATAGCCAAGTCATACTCGGATTAATTAAGAGAAATTAATCAATATTGACTTTTCTTTAACCTGCGGGCATCATCATTAACTTCGTCTGGAATTGTGCTCATCACATGGATTTTCTAAGCAGATACTCTTTAAATGGAAGTCGTTACTACTGTTTAATAAAGGAAGTAATACAGTCGGATCTCTTTCATCTTTCTATAATTAATCCACAGCGAAATAGTTTTAGTTCTGCGGCAGTTGCGGATAATTGGTAACAAGAACGCTAACGAATAACGCCATTGATTGTCAGGTGGCGCGGTTCTAAGCATCATTCTGCTTTCAGTAACTGTTTTATTGGGTTTGAATCATTGTGCTTTCAGATGTCATAAACATTGTGCGGAGCCAAAGTCACAAAATTTTACGGACATGTTTCCCTTTACACCTACCCTTGGTGTTTTATTATTCGTAGGCGGTAGAACTATAGTGTTCCCGTTGTCCATCCATGCTATCTCCACTCAGAAACTGCATTTCAAACCGGTAAACGTTCTTGGTTTCTTTTCTGCACAGATTCAGCTGTGGGCTATCATTTAATATCCCAGGATCTACGAAAGCTGGTACCGTTGAGGAAGCTATAGAAGTAGCGTTTTTTAAGCGTTTGCAGACCTACTACAATGCTGTGCTCCTCCATAGCCTATTTCCGTCGCAACACTGCAGATTTAAAAACTGGTAAACTTCCTTGGAATTTTTGCGAGATGCAAGCTTTGCTTTCATTGAATATTCCAGGATCGACTAATCCGAATACTTGCCTGATGGAGCTGGAAGTAGCGTTTAAGCTGTTGGCAGACCTACTACACAACAACCTTGAAGACATGTATTTTCAGTAACGCGATCTATCTAAATGGTGCTGCCCACTTAACAAATTTGGGTTTTTCAGTGCCTCAGAATTCAAACATTATTGTAATAGGAACGAGTTCGATTTTTTCCTTTTCGCCAAACTTATATATTGATTCTTCCGTTCATCCCACTGGTACTCTCTCTCTGTCGCCTCTGTTTCAAGTGTTGTCAACCTGTATTCCATAGCTCTTAAACGCTTTATAACAAAATACTTTCATGTTATCGATCACCAACTTATCAATCATTTTGACAACTTCATTCATCGCATTAGTCAGCTCATTGAGTCAATGGTCACTCCACATGCCATTTCACACCTCTTTGTTTACCTCAATTTCATCGTTAAGCTGCTGTTGCGATGCTTGTATGTTTCCGTGTTTAATTTTGCCTCTAATCACCCATATATTTTTATGCCCTATTGCTTGTTACTATCTCTTGTGTTGATGTTCTACAGCGGGATTACTTTTAGTTGGACGCGCAATAACCACACCTCATTTTGCGCGTCAAGGGGACTGTAGATTACGCATGCTTGCATACTTTTGACAAATTACGCATCGCTATAATAGTTGTGTTTGTTTTCCCCTGTCCCACATAGGCTACAAACACGCGCTGGTTTGTCGTTCAAGTCCCGACAATATTCTATTCATTCTAAAGTACAAGATCCCACCGATTTTATGTCAAACGCTCACTGTATTATCTGATTTGTTTTGTAAACAATGCAATTCGGCCCTAAGAGCCTCGTGTTAAAAGTTTGTGAATTTTTTTATTGCAATTTTTTCCTTGAGGCGTCATAAGAACTCAAGGATTTTAATGTTTGGCACTGCGCGCGTGTGTTATTGGTGTGTGTTGTGCCATAAACTTGGATCTTCGTCGTGTTCGCTTGTAGATGTAACCCTGTTGTGCCTAATTTCCAGTATAGTAGGAGGCCTTTATGGTGCCGTGGTTCGCGTCCCTGTCCCTTCGGTTTGGGTGTCTTTTAAGTAAATGTTTTAGTTTTTGGTTATTTTTTGCCCCCCATTTTCCATAAGTGTTCTATACCGGTGTCCGAAAATTTATTTTGTGTTTGGTTTCTTTGTTAAACTTAAGCTTAAATTATTCCACACTTGGTCCTATAGATAGGGTTTGTTCAACCTTTGATAGTCCGGGTTTGTTAAAATTGTCAGGTAAAGTCCTCTGTTGCTACGTTTTTATCCACGCTTGTCGTATATTTAAACTATGTCCGATGTTCGTTAGAATTGCGGTTGCAAGGTGGTTTATGTAGCCTTGTGTCATGGTGAAACCCCATTTTATTCGCTTCCGTGGTGCCTTAGTGCATTAGTTAGGTTATGGCGTTGAATATGTTAAATTCAAATGTCAGAGCATTCATTTTGACCATCTTCTGATACTAATTCGTGGATAGCTAATCTACCACTGTTCATTTTTTGTTTTTTGTCTTGTGATGCTGATCTAGTCGATTTCAGGGTCAATCTTTTTTTTTTATTCAATTAATTCTCATTTTTTGTTTATCATCAAATCCAATTTTATTTCGTTTGCACGCGTGTTCTCTGCGTTTCAACGTTTAGGTATTTATTTCAGTCGAGTCTTTACTTTTGTCCTTCGTATTTTCCTTGTTCTTAATTTATAGGCGCCACGCGGCTTAGTGTTTGCAGTCCTTTCTTGGCATCTTCAGTAGATTATTTTGTAAATTTTTACAAGTCTTCTTCATTCATGCACGTAGACTCCGTTCTCGCACTAAGTATTGGTTTACGTCTTTCGACTAGTCACTGGTGCTTCACTTTTTGTTGTGTGCTGTACAATAATGGGTATGTTAATTCATTTAAGGCCAATTTTCTTTTAATTGCTACTGCCCTCTTTACCCTTTGCCTATGATTCGTGAAGTCCCCTTACCCTCCCACTTTCTTTTGAAAGTCTTATTTGACGGATCATTGCTTTAGTTAATTTTGTTTTACAGTTTATTTGGAAGTGGCTTGTATACGTTGTCCGCAATTTAAGCGCTGCGGCCGGCCATGTTTCGCAGTTGTTATACCCTCTCTCAGGTCTTATCCTCCCGTAGTTTTATCTGGCTTTCAATTTCACCTCTACCTCATTACAGGGTCGTCGTTTTTGTTGACTTTAGGTTTATGGAATGTCCTTAGACTCCTTTTGAATTGAAGGAGATCTGTCTATAGCCATAGCTCTGGTGGAATCTCTCTTCCAGCGGGTTCACGCATTTTCTTGTTCTTGTATTGCTGTATCCGCACTTCGGTGATTCACCTTTCAAGTCATTCAATACGGGGACGTTTACTCCTTTTAACTTATCCAGTCGCGTGTAATATTTTCCTTTTTTGACAAGTCTATATTTTTGCTTATGCCTGAAGTTTTTCGTCTGCTTTGCGCCTGAAAGCCGGCAGGAACTGAGTGTCCCTCACATGTGTGAGATTCCTTCATCTTCTCTCACCATGTTAATGCACTGTAAAGATAAACTGTCTTTTTAAGACGAACGCTATTTACCACATTTGGTACATTAACATTAAGCGCTGAAACGAAACGTTTGGGTACGCATTCAATGGTAAACTAATACGATTGGGTGGCAGAGACACCCAGTCACACGGGCACAGTGTTTGATGTCTTGTCTTAACCCATTTAATCTTGTTCGCGCCAGTCTTGAATAAGGGAGAGTTGTCTGGTCAATATGCGGGCGTAGGATTTTTCTACTATTGTGTGCCGCGATTAGTTTTCCTCTTATACATCTTAAGCTCATTGAGGCCATTTTTAAAAAAACGCAGTCGAATACAAAAAATTGGTGTCAACACCATTTTATTAAATGCCTTAATAGCTCCATATTCATTTAGGCTTTGCATTTGGGACTAAATTCCTTTCTTTTGTTTTTTCTAATAATATTTTATAACATTTCCCAGTTGTAATTGAGCGCTAATCCCCGTAACCGGCGTCCAAGCGCGGTTGTCAATTATTAGTATTACGGCCGCCTTCCAAGAAACGCAAAATCAATTCGCTTCAATTAGATGACTGCTCAAAGTCATGCTTACAAATGCAGGCCTAGTCGGCAGGCTAGTTTGTAAGAGTCCCCTTTGCAGCTCTCCGATTTCACTTGGTTCGACGAGGCATTTTGTGTTTAGGTATGTGTTCCCAGAAATCATTTCACGGTGACCACATCATCAATCAATCAATTCATCAATCAATCAATCCAAATGTTTTTTCATCACAGAAGCAATTTACAATAACTACCAGGTTTCAAAGTTAAAATAGCCAATAAACGTTTTAAAAAGTAAGTAATATAATTATATAGCATTATAAGTGTCAAATGTAGTTAATGCCACACTAAGTTATGTCAATGCATGAGTGATGGGGCGCGAACTATCGATTTCGTCGGTCTAATGTCCACGAGGCCTGCATTTTCCACTAGTCCTCACGTGCTCATCTAGAGTCATTCACAAATCAATTTCAATCCGTAGTGCTGTTATTTGCGAATTGGTTGTATCACGGGGCTAGTGCGGTTTATGTCAATATTTTATATTTTTGTTAAATGCCCCCCCCCCCACTTTAAACGATTTGCTTCACAAAAGTAAACAAATCGCGCTCCCATTTTTCAGAAAAGTACATTTTTGGCCTCGATTGGATTGGAAATTGTTTGTTTGTAATAGAAAACCCTTGAAAGTGGCTAAGCGTTTCACGCCGTTTTTGTCAGACATTGTGATTTTATGTTGTTTATTAATGGGAATAGGGTTCCGACTTTATTGTCTGGTCAGATATTTTGCTAGGCTCTTTATTATGGTATAAATGTGAAATGGTTCAGTGAAGAAAGGCGCATGAATGAACAATCGCTTTGTTATTTGCCGGCAACCCAATATAGGCCAATAATTGTATGATTTGACCCCACAAACAAATTGCAACAGAATAATTTTTGGTGTTAATGTACTATGAAATAGTCAAAAATATAGATTAAAAGTCTACCAAAATCAACCTGTGGAAAATGTAGAAAGAGGAAAGAGGGGAAACGTTTGTACCGGGGTAAAAAATTAGAATGGTCGAAGTTGATTTAAAATGATGTACCAATTGATTGGGCATCCTAAGGTTTAAAAAAAGGTTTATAGTTTGACCCTATCTACGCGGTTATAGTTTCGTAAATAGGCTCAAAACAGTTTCAAGGTCTTCTGGGGTAAAATTATAGATAGAATGGTTCCGATCTTTTGATCAGATCTGGTTGATATGTTAATTTGTCCACTAGATAAGGTAAATGTAAATAGATTCTTTGTTGAACTTTCTATATAAGAATTTACAGAGCTATGAATATGACCTCCCATAGACCCTTGTAGCCCCCAGTCACATTTGCGTTCCAATTAGGCAAACGAATATTTATAGATGGTGCAACCTTGTATATTTTCGGGTTCTGAACAAGTAGACGAAACAATTTGACACCATTTTAAAACGAACGGATATACGATAAATTTACCACCATTGGGACCTTGGAACTAATTTGGACTCAGAAAAACTATTGAACTACAACATGCAGAGAATGGGCAAAACTATACCTTTTAATACTGGAAATGTAATGAAACAAGTTGGCATACTTTTTCGACGCGTTTTGATACTTTTCATATTTGGACCTGTATTAAACCTTTACCCCTTAAAAATATATGTTCCACTCTTTGATTTTAGTAGACTTTGATATGTTGTTTAAGGTTTTCTCAATTCTGTTGGAATTGATTCTTTTGCATTAGTGGTGGGTTAAAGCAGCATTCATTCTATTTGGACTGGCCCTAATACAGTTTGCGTAAACACCCATTGTAATTTATCGGTTCTCAGCAGCGGGGGGGGGGGGGGGGGGGGGGTTTAGAGCAAGTTACCTTATGGGTAACTTGTTTGGAGGCCTATTTCAATCGTTATTCGCATTCCTTTAATATAAATGTCATATGCAATTCACTTCCATTTTCTGGTGGGGATTTTTTTTTTTTTAATTTTTTAGTTTTTTAAAACCTTTTGTTTTGGTATGATAATACAATGGTGTTCTGGCTGGTATAAATGTTGCTGGTCATAATGTGAAGAGATTAAGATATAGTAAATGTGCAAATAATATTGTGTTAATTGACATTGATGGTTTAACTTTCCGCTCATCATGTGACTTGACAGTGATCAAATTGATTTAGATGTTGACTTTGCTTCATCTAGAAAAAATAAACACTGTGTTAAATTAACTACTGATGTGTTAGCTTTCCGCTCATCATGTAGAGAAGTTGGCTTTCGCTCATTCATAAATTGAATGCTATAAAAATTGCTGAATACTATTGATGTGTTAGCTTTCCGCTCATCATGTAGAGATGTTGCTTTCCGCTCATCTATAAATTGAATGCTTATAATAAATTACTGAGATAAATCTTTAAAGGAATGCTATAATATAATGTGCTTGGTAAATCTTTAAATGGTTTAACATGCAAGTTTCAAAAATAAAAAAAGCCATTAATATTTTAGTATTATTTATATTTGAAATTAAAAATTGCAGGAAACGGCGAGAAAGGCCGCTACTACTTTCCTCCTTTGTTTGTCTTTTCCCTTCGTCATTGCCGTGTGAGAGATAAACTCCGATATTATTTGGTTCCCGAAAACTTAGGTGATTAATAATTTCACTAACTGTTAATTTTATCTGTGGTACTAAATAGCGCGATAAAAGTAATGGGTTGTGAGTACATGTAAGGACAAATGATCATTCACATTTTGAGCCATCTCAATTAAAAACATGATTAGTGGTAACTTTAAAAGATTTATTCATTGAAATGATTCAATTAAACTTGAATGCAACCCGATTACGCTTATTGAGTAGATGCAGAATTATTTTCCTTTCTTCCAATAACGGAAAAGATGTTTAAACATGAGAAAATTTTCATCTGATTTCATATAAATACCCAGTTGATACTCAGAAATATGGCAAATGATATTGAAATCACACGTCAGAAGTCTTGTCGGCAACTTGCCATCTTCACACTTAAGGTGCCTTAAGGGGGGTTCCATAGTACCCAACAGTTGATTTTTCGGCGATTGCTCACTCGTGAAAAATATTTTCGAACTCTAATTTGTTGTAAGTGTTGAAACCTTCTCGATTCGCATCCTTCCATAAAAAAAAATTACTAAATTTCTCGCCCGTTAATGAGGGAGAATAGCTTGGGTCTATAGGAACACCCCCCCTTAGGAACAACAGGAGTGTGATTTTAAAAATAGAACTTAGCAAACCCGTGCCAGAAATATTGTTCTTGCTTAAGTATGTTCATATGCATGAAACAAAGTAATTAACATAATCAGAAAACATAATAACCCTCTATGTGCTGAAAAAAAGAAGCGATTCCATCATCAAGCGACTGTAGCGCCATTGCTAAACAAACCTATGGCAAATACGACTGCCCCACAAAATACAATAGAATGTACAAAAATCGTAATGTTTGTTGTAAACAGATGTAAATTGGTCCTTCTAGAGTAGTTAACCATCAAATGCATGTGCAATGTGTAAGCTGTGGAAGCAGGGCCGCGGGAATATCATCAGGCTACTTGTGAGCGACTTTTGACGCATTCGAAAAAAACACTGATTTGCCCCTAATTTCAGGACGATAAACCGGAACTCATGTATATTGCATTTTTTGCCTTGTCTGATGAACCTCAAAGGTGGTCTGGTTTCATTTGATGAAAAATTCATCGGGAACGTTTGTTCCTAGGGGGGGGGGGCATGGACCCCCCCCTTAGGCACCACCGTGAGTGAAAACACTTAGGCACTTACGTGTTAACCTCAAATGTTGTTGTACTGATAGAAAGTGGTCAACACCCCAGAAGTATAAGAGGCACACTACTTCTAAGAGGGCTATGACTACAAAGGTGGAAACATATACGCAATGATTCTGTTTGATGACAAAAAATGAAATAATATCCATGGAATATTTTCATTTCCTTCAAAATTGTTCTGATATAACACTCCGATGTCGTTTATTTTTACGAGTTTTAGATACGTCATTTGACACTAATTCTAATATATCTATTCCTATGGTTTTCTGTTACTTGAAAGTAAGCCTACATGAAATCTTTTGTATTTAGTTTCAGTGACAGTTGGCCTACTGAAAATTTTAAAATGTAAATTTTGTTATTTTCTTTATTTATATGTTGTTGTTTTAGTTTAATTGTACTGAAAATACAGTATTCATTATAAACAACTGTTTATGTGGGCGATCATTAGAATTCAGTGATTTTCGACGCGTGTCGAACGCCTTGGCTTAAATTTATACAATTGAATGACTTTAAAGTAAGATAAAGCTTTCTTCTTGCTATAAATTTTACAAGAAAATTCTGGCACAATTCTCACAAACCCTGTAAAATTCATCTTTTACAGGTTTTCCATTCCATACTTACTGTTACTTTATAGCTGATTATATATTTACATTAGTATTAAATATTTGTGATTAAATCAATTCTTACAAAATAAAATTGTAGAACCTCTCATCATTCCTCTTTGCTATCTTCACTGGCACAGTATTTTTGCTGTAAGAGACAATGACACTTTAGAAAATCGTACAAAAGCATAGTTCATTTCTAGCGCCCTCGGCGGCAAAAGTAGATTCAATGTTCATCCACCGCCTGATGCATCGACTACTCTTTTTGAGTACTCCAAACAGGCTCAAGTGCATTGTCTCTTTGACATAAGAAACAGAGGACGTTTTTTGTTTTTTTGTAAACAAGACCAGTCACTTTGTAATTAAATTTGACAAGGAAACAAATGGATACTTTAATTTAAATCGTGCTCAAATGAAGAACGTTTCAATTTCCACAAGGTCCACATAAATTCATTTTCCTAAAATGTTCAAATTTAGATATGCAAGTTCATAATTCGCGAAAATTTCAATCGCCGATATCTCGAAATGTGATTTTGGGCGATTGGCCTGTTTGGAAGATTCGTGACGATATCAATAGTTACTATTATAACAAGACGGAATTACTGGCTCTCGTAAATCTATTGTTGATGATTCCCTAAAGCGATAATGCACATTTTTGAAGACGCTTTTAACATTTGATATTTTGTTGCACGGTTATGTTGGTAATTGTCTAGGAAACTACACGTGCGAACGGGAATTCCAAAATGCGTATTTATCATAAATAAAACGATTTTGTCATTAGAATTGGGATCCCAGATTGTACTTTAACGGCAAGGCTGGAAATGGCTAAGTTTATGTCCGTCCATGATGAAATAGTGCCACCTCAGAAAATGCCCTCAACTTGACTCGCCTGAACCATAACCAACTAATGGAATGAGCGTAGACACGTACATGGCGCTATTCCCGCTTATTTATATTGGAGGCCGTTCCAGCAGCCGTTGAATTATTATCGGAGTCTCCGATATTAAATTATTCTAATACAAAATCCCTTCGTTTGCGACACATAGACAATTTCGAGCTTACCATTCACAATTATTTTTCTACTAGTTATTCATGCCCCGTGTAACATTTCATTTTTTTGTAAAATTGGGGGCGCTCTTCACAAAAAGTGCTAATATTTTGCTTTTAACTGTTCGAGTTGTTTGATTACACTAGCAAATCTGAATATTTTAAAGCAAATGATGATTTGAAAATTGACTTAGCATTGAAAGCCATCAACTCGAGTTGGAAATCCTTTGCAGTCTGTAAGGCATGCTGCACAATTCGATTACCACACGAACACAGGAGGCAGGAACCGCGGATTGAGTTTTTGATAATGGTTTCCAAAGGCCGCATTTCTTTTGGTTAAGGGATCCTTGGAAGAAGAACACACTGCTCAT
>JAMKCH010067014.1:0-15650 GCA_023653785.1 Ophioderma brevispina
TCCGCATGACGGGCAATGGCTACAGTTTAAGAAACTAAGTAAATAAACTTAACAAATCATTGAAAAAGAACTCCTGCAATACTGCTATTATATAGACATTTAATGAACCTAGAAACTTGGAGTACATTAAGATTAATTCCAAAGCATACATCACCTGTACTAATATTAAAACAATTCAGGTTTTTACTTGTGATGATAAGAAGATTGCAGATCCATTTAATGGGTTTATCACTTCTGTAGGTAAACTTTGGGCAATAAATTTAATAATACTAGTATAATATATATAAAAAAACAAAAAAAAAACGATATCTTCAGCGATCCACACTCACTGCTTCCAGCTTAGAACGCTTTTCTTCCATTTTGCCTATCAAAATCCCTGAACTCTATCCCTGGGATGTATTTGTGCAGTTAAAAAAGTCAAATCAGTCAAGTCAAGTGGCCCTGATTGGGTTTCACCTAAAATTATAAAGGAATTTGCCGACGAATTCAGCGTCCCACTCTGTAATTTTTAAATTCATCTTATGCTGATTGTGTCGTTCCTATACAATGGAAAAAGCCATTTGTGCCCATCCCCAAAACCAACCCGCCACAATGTGATGAGTATGGGACCAGTATCACTCTTATGTTTTGCAAAATAGCTGAAACCTTTATTCCTGATGAATGATTTTAGAAGATATTTCCAAAAAAATTGATTTAACAACACTTTGGCGTAATCGTTAAGGTGTTAGTACCTAGCACATTACCTGGTTAATCTAGGTTTCATTTTTTGTCATAAGGGTGCTTACCCCTCAACAACGTTGGGACGGTGGTTCTTACGGACTTCTCAGAAGCGTTTGATATGGTGACATACTCTTTTAATGGAGAACTTCATGCGCATTTCGAGTCCGAGGAGCCATCGTCCACTGGTTGTGCGACTTCTCAGCAACCACCTTCACTGTGTTCGTTACAACAAGCACTTCAACTAGAAAATTTTAAGAGGTGGCCTTCCTCAAGGTACCCGAACGTTAGGTCGTAGAGGGGTTTCAGGTATAATCCACGATGCAGTACCAAACAACTCTAGCCCTATTAATTGTTGGAAATATTGGGATGAGACCTGACACTGCAAAAAATCGCATCCACCCTCCAAACAAGGCCAGCTTCAAGAGATACTTGATCAATTCGCCATGGACTGGAAAGTAACAAGTTGAGCTTAAAAGCTACAAAGTGTCAGACCCTCCAATATGTTTTTAAATACAGAATGTAAAAAAAAAATCAATGGTTGTACTCTTAATTTTGTTGACCAAGCTAAGATTCTAGGGATTTGGCTACAACATGATCTTCATTGGGGAAACAAAAATAATTTCGGAAATCAGCCCAAACAACCGTAAACTTTATAATGCTTAAAATGCTAAAAAAATTTGGTTTAGTAAAAAATAACTGATCACATTATATAAAGGGTACATTCGCCCTCTTTTTAGAATACTCCATGTGGTTTGGAATTCTTTTCCCTCACAATAAACAAGTGGTAAGTCTTGCGCAATTATCAGCAACGTGCATGCCGAATTCATCCTCGGCATAGTTCTCAAAGCACTCGGTTATTGTGCTTTGAGACCCTGGTTTCTAGGAGGGAAGACCATTGCATTCAGTTTGTTTTTAAATTTGTTTATCTAGATAGAGAGGCAAAACGTTACGTCATGTCATCTTTAGAAATTCACGTCTCGCATGTTTTGCCGACCACAATAGAAAGCAAGAGTAACCAACAATAGAAGCAATTGCTTCCTCCGCTTCTTCCACAGACTGTGGGTGCCGCAATTGCTATACACTAATCATGTAGTGATACAAATTGATGTATGTGTTAAGGTGGCCAGGATGTATAATAGTGCACCTGGACATTTGCTCAGAATACTCTTTTTTCTCATAAACAAGCGCGCTTAGGTGAAAAAGATGTATTCATTGAGGCGGTTATTCAAACAAGACGACTGACGTTCTTTCAAATTCGTGTGTGGTCATTGTAGGACACAATTTAAAACCCCCATAGCACCCCACATCCAACAACTGATATTTTGCCGGATTGTTTTGTATCGAATGACATTATTGTGTATACAAGCACCCAACTAATAATTATTCCTTGCAATATTCAAAATGTCACGCCCGAGCACGGACGACATGGTTTTGAATGGCTTCACCCCCTTGGAATATACTATAAATTTACCATCCTTTGGAGGATAACCTGGTGGCACTTGTATCGCAAGGTTAGGAGAAGAGAGTGTGAAGAGATAGTATGAGTCACCTCAGTCTAATATCGTGTATTCAATGCTCTCTTATTCCATATTGATTGTGTATGTATTATTTTATAGTGCCTCCTTTCTGGTGTAAGTGCTTTTATAGAACATGTCTCAATGAACTTCCTTATTGTGGATGAGCCTTTATTTGATTATAATTGTAAAATGGCTAACGGTGTAAAATAGAATCATCCAACATACAACGTTTGTCGTACAAAGTTGACCATGTTCGAATTTAACTTGAATCAAAATGATATTGATATTCTTTGTCTACGAACAACTTGCTAAACAATGATATGATAATAGTAATATCAAATTAGTCGGTGGACACGGTCGGACTTAAGTCCCTTAATACCGGTACTACTCTGTTCGGTATTAACGTCGGACTTAAAGTTGCCGTGTGGACGCGCACTGATCAGATCTAAATCCTGTCGGTATTATTACTATCTGGGCTTATTTGGTCTGTGGACGCGCATCAAACGGTATTAGCGCTTAGGTCCGACATAACTTTAAGTCCGTTAAGCTTATTACCGGTGTAGAAGTAATTATTGTCCGGCGTACTCATAGTCCGGGCATAATGGTGAACAATAGGGCAATCGATTCCGTTGACTCTTCACGTACATTTAGTTTCACGCTTGATTCCGTATCGTCTATGGAGCCCGGACTATGGTCTCCCGCCGACCTATATCTGCTTTCACACCGCACTAGCTGACCGGAAGAGGTCCATTGGAACTGGCATCGTAGTTATACTTTCACACAAAGAAGGTTAAATAATGATTCAACATATGACAGAAACATGTGAAAACATCGTTACTTATCGAAATCTTTTTTTATTCATGCACGGAACCAAAAACCGTTGAAAAACTCTTCACAATGACATTTAAATGGAATATATGGTCAACAATCCAACTTCATTTTGGTGAAAATGATACCTTCTGTGACAACGAATACAAAAGTAATGTCCTTCCGTGATGAAAGTGGTCCGTCTGTCATGATTTTCAATATCAATTTTGGTTAAGAATACTTAAAATTGAATTTAAGTTTAAACTGTTCATTCACACGTAGTGGCAAAGGTCAACGATTGCTCAGCGTGTGTTTTTTTTTTTTTTCTAATTTCTGACCTGCTACGGAATACAACCCACTTTGTACATTCTTTTTGTCATTACGTATGGACACTTTTTGCATCAAATGGCTAACAACCGTGTGGACAGACTATTTCTGTAGAAATTTTTCTAATAGTTTTTGGGTTTCCTTAATAATGTTCAGCTATAATATTAAAAACAACAACCTTAGAAAATTTGAAAGTAAAAAACTAAAGACCAATAAATTATCTTGAATTTTTTTTTGACTCACCGTCCGTTCCAAATTGGCCTGATCCAAAGGTCGCCATCCCTTGTAACTTTTTTAACCAATGGTCCAAGTAACCTTGAGATATAGGGATAATCCTTAACGTCATTTCCCACAAAAATCTGAAAATTAAATCTTCAATCTGATGCTACCTTAAACCCTCATCCGAGAGGACGAGGTAAGAGAAGCCTGTTTTGGCTTGTACATTCGAAACCATCAGAATGCCGAGCTGGCTTTCCATCAGGGCGTAAACACGTAACTAGTCTAGTCAAGTGTGGGCCAAGGACCTGAAGATTTCTTCCTTGCAGTTGACGGGCAAAGATTTATTTTCCCCCGAATCAGTGGCGTATCAAGGATTTTTTTTTTATTTTTGGGAACACTATGTAGGATGTGGGAACGTTTAATGTACTCGCTTCGCTTTGCCGGCTGACTTATTTCTTTGAGTCGCAAATGAGACGGTGTCAGCCTCTGTCTGCTGTAAATCATAACATCAAAACACCGGGCTTCTCCCTGGTTCTCCTCTTCACCTTTACATCTTCTCCTCCCTTTTCCTTTCCCCATTTTTCGCTCCATTGCCTTCCAAATTTCTCCCATATTTTTTCCAAGGGTGCCTGATCGCCCACTTCGCCCACCCCGACTAACGCCACTGGGCTTTCCTTCCGTCTTCCCTTCAGAAAAGACGAAAATCCCACCGTTAGGTTCCGATAGAATGCGTCCACACGTACTTACTACACCGGTCATAACTTTAATACGGGACTTAACCTGTTCTTCTTCGGCATTAAATCGTCGGACTTAAGCCTAATTAGGGTCCGATAGAGTTACCCCGACGCGCGTCCACACGGCCAAGTTATATCCGACCTAAAACCGATCAATTTAGGTCGGGTATTAAGTGACGTATGTCCGACCGCATGTGGAGAAGAGACGATACAATCGAGTACGATAGGCGCGAGGGGAAATTAGTGGAATTGTTTTTTTAAATTCATCGGGACTTTAAGATTACTACCGTAATAACTACAGTGTGGACCCGACATAGTTGATGTTTTACGTTTTGTAGTCTTGATAGAACAACAATGGAGCATGGTGGTATCTATGTACTGTTAAAGAGGGTATTATTTACAAGAAAAAAAGTATTTACATGATGGTTGAAGCACTCCTGGGTTGACCAATCATTTACTCTACTTCACACTAAGCCTTTTTCTCCTTGGAACAGTATCCAGACACCTGTCTCAAGGCTTCATATTTGAGATTAGATTTCAGTCTTTTTCAAACTACACTTCCAGTTTATGATGATTTCTAATTGTTGTGATTTTGATTTAGATTGAATTAAAAGTGTAATAGTACTAACACTATAATCTTGCTGCTCATTGTAACATAACAGCTTATTAATGATTATACAAGAGTTACTGAACTTACAAAACAAGCTTGATCTTGCTTTTGTAATGCTTACCTATATGTATAATCTGACTCTGGTGTTCATAGTGTTGGTATAGAATGATCACTCCTTATTTATTTGGTACGTAAATATAGAAAATCTAAATTACCCATCTAAAAAACAAAATTTAAGTAAGGTCAATTGAGTAATTTTAATAATAATTCTTTTGTTGATTCTTTTAAATAAAAAGTTTTTTTTTTTTTTTTTTTTTTTTTTAAAATGTTACAAAGGTAATAATTTGTGTGAAAGAAATTTTCAAAAGACATGTTTTCACTAATGTATGTGAGTAAACTGCACCTATTAAAGAAAGCTTGTTAAGGGTTCACACTTCCTGAATGGATTCACAGGGACTCATTCAATTACCAAGATAAGAGAAACTTGAAAAAAAAAACATACTGTAGTAATGCATTAATGAAAAAGGTAGGAAATTCTAAAAAGTTGTGGTCAATATAAAATCGTTTAATCCAACGTAAATCTTCTTCAGTTCATGCCGTCAATAACAATAATGGTATCGAACATTTACTATAAAGATACCGGCTGACAAATTCATTGAGTTCTTGTACTTTCTATTGGAAACAGCCGTGCTGAAAACTGTGAAAATATTAATCATAATGGTGTGTAAATTCTGGTTAATCATGACACTGCTCACTTTCATTTTAAATTATATTACACCCAGATTTGGTTTTTGAATGAAAATTTTGTAAAATGGATAATTTTTTTCCCACTTTGATTATTGCAGTCCTGTTTGGTCAACCTGCACATCCGAATCGTACTTCTCTCCAAATACTTCAAAACAAACTTGCACGTGTCCCTTTCTGTCCTGCTGGACATCAAACATCGCATTTCCGATATGATGACTCTCTCCTGCTGGGGAATGATGACAGCTGGAAGAAACAACTTCTTATAGGTGTTTTATAGTCTTCAAATCTTGCTTCCATTCGTACCTTTCGTCTCAATTTATTTTAATACTACTTCAATTCTGTTCAAATTCACTATATACCACTTGTAATACCCTGTCTTGCACCAATTGGAATAACAATCAGGCAAGCGAAATTTATATAGACTATTCGTGGCATTCAGAGTGGAACAACCTATTGCCTATATTCGAAGTATTACTTCATGACTTTAAATGTGTTCAATTCCCCACGTTAGGATTTGATCATATCCCTTCATCCCTCTAAATTCCAATTTCGTTGGCTGTTGTTTCAAATGCTATGTGTATCTTTGTTTTTATATTCATGTATGTTATAATTGAATTGTAATATCTTCTTAGATAAGTTTTATAAAGAAAACCCCCCCCCCCAACAGTAACGCACCTGTCTAAAATCCCCCCATAAGTTATAACTATTGGCTATGCACGAAAACATAAATAATATCAATAGTCTGTTTTTTTTCTGCAAATTTTGACACTTTTTCCTTGCTCCATTTTGATTAATATCAACCGACACAATGTCCTTTTACGAAAATTGTCCCATTTTCAAAGTTGCTCTGAAAAGTTAGGCGTGTTCACCGGTCGGACGAAAGGGGATCGTACTTTGGTTGTGAAGTCGCTGGTGGCGTAATTCCTACCTGATGTGGACCTCCCCCCCCACCCTTTTCTTTCTAATATTTCCATACCGCTTGTACACTTAATGGTTTGTAAGAAATTCAAGTTTTTGATTGAAACTGTTCGAACCACTCAGGTCTTTCATTTTCTACTACTAACGTTTACCCCTCATATCCTTCCTTTTAGTAGAAAACTGCAACCAATTTTACTAAATTTCATGATTTTAGAAAGACGTTTTAGAGGCGCGCTCTGCCACACACCGCTATTGCTGCATGACACTGAGCCACTGCATCTACTAGTCACTGTTCAGAGCTTAGATCGGTTTTGTGAATACATCGGATTGTTGAGGTCTCACAAAAAATCAATATTGGATTTCGGGGTATGGAGTTCAAAACCAGCTTAGCCAAACAGGGTGACACAAGCCTGTGTTATTCGAGTTTTTAATTCTTTTAGTTATTGATTAATCAGGCATTTAGTATTTACGCCACGCTTACTTACGCTCCTCCCTGGCTAGCCCAGGAGTAGTCGAGAGCTGTGGAGACTACAGTTACCAGGCGTAGTTTGTGACCTACTTTAAAAAAAGGTAGAACGTTTCATTTCATATACAAAGTCCCCATTGAGTCCAATGAGATATTACCATTGATTCCGTCATGCGCTGTAGACGTTGTGCGGTAGTGCTTGACAGAAGAAATTGCAATACCCCCTTGCATCAGTGTGACTTTCTATGAAACTCTACCTACTTTTTTTCAGCGTACCGTGTGATAACTCACTGGTCATCCAGACAAGCAAATCCTATTCTTTGGTACGCAATCATGACATCACTAGATAGGGTGAATGTTGTTAAAATGCACCACACAATTGAGACTCGAACAAAAAAACCGCATTGGCGCGTATTAATTCCCTTGCCCACCTCTAAAACTAAGTATACTTGAGGAGATAAAAGACAACTTCCTTGGCTAAGACGGCGAATACCTAGCCCAACATTTCCATGCTCTTCCTAATCTCTGGCGAATCCTTATTGTATCGATTTTGTATCGATTGTTGTCTCACGCAATGGGATAGGGTGATCCAAATAACAGATATAGTTGAGCTAACTGTTGTTAATTACTAATACCACCACCGGACCCTTTGTATTTTCCTTCTTTAAACCATTTTTCTAAGTTTTTTTTTTGCGAATTTGCCCTAAACAGATTTTATATGCTCGATTTACCACATACTTTCAACTTGTTCCACGTTGGACAGTTTTCATAGTATTGAGCGATTTTGATAATAATTCCAGTAACAAATTGTACTTTCTGCAACAGCTTATCGGAATCTAGAGCGGAGCAGAAGGGTTGGTACATTTTGGGACCCCCATTTTCTGCTCCATGTGTGAATTCAACCTTGACGGAATAAAGTACCTTATTCCCTTGCACTTTATTCCTTCAAGGCGCTGAATCAACTGGGAGCGACAAAGTGGATGCATTAAATTACCAACCCGAGCAGAATATCATATGGGCCTTATTTGAGGAGCCGTTCATCCTCCCTATGCAGAAAAGGTTGAGAGCCCTCCTAGGTCACTGCTGGTAGTTAAGTACTCTCAAATTGTGTGTCACTTTTTCATAGGGCCGTTTTCAACCTTAATGTACCAAGGCTTCTTACTCCTGTTAGTGCCCGGGCGGGGCATTGGCCCCCTCAAGAAACCACTTTGCCGAGATTTTTGCCGAAATGTAAAATGTCTATCAAAAATACTTTTAAAAAAAAAAAATCAGTAATTATAAATACAATTGTTATTTGGGCTTAAATAGAGCAAAACATTTCAAAACACGCGAAATTAGCCAAAGACGGAAAATTCAAATGAGCCGTGCGCTTACATCACACGTTTTGAAAACTTTGGCGGGTGTTGCAAAATACAACACGCCCTTTGGTACATTAACGATTTAAGCACGTCCACAATTAAAATTGGTTTGTTTCCACACAACAGGGTGAATTATTTTTAATGTTACTAATCATTGTTTACTTACATGTAAGTGTTAACTATAATCAAAAAGCTTGGGTTCTTTGATTTTTGAAAGATTCTCATATGACTTCGTTAAGGGATGACTCAGCGATAATGCAGAGAATAAATACAATGTGGAATGCATTTTTTATCTATAAATCAAAGAGAAGAAGTACACTCTATAGACCTACTTTAATTAGACAAAAACCCAATAAGTGAAAAAATAAGAATTTGAGGATTTGTCTACCGGCTCCCGCAAATATACATACAACAACAGCGTGGATCCTCACAATCTATAGTTAAACGCTGATTGTGGTTTACACACCATAAGGAATAAATAAAGCCAACATTTATTACGGTCAACTGTCAGGTCATTATTCCAATAGCAAACACGCTTATAAATGTGGGACAGTTCCAGGAAGACCTTTTTTTGAATCTCAATTCGTAATTTGATACGGCTCGCGTATATAGGAATTACAGAATCATATAAAAAGTAATGCCTGCATTTATTAACCACAGATTCAGCCAGCCAATTGCGTTATGTTTGGATCCATGCAAATAGCAAAAATACCCAAATATGATTTTTGCTTTTTTTTTCGATGTTTGACTTTCGATTCGGGATCAGCAAATCGCTGCTCATCCCTTTAGTGCCCAATGGAGTGGGGTCCATGGACTCTCACTAATTATCTCATTAACGACTTGGCGTTTAATTTTTGGTTGAAGAACTCATTTTAAAGTCAAGTACAAAAAAAATCGGCCCAAATCCGATTTTCATTTTTTATATAACAAAAAAGCGAGATAAGTCAAGGTTATAACCCACAAAAATACGACGAAAGAATCTCATCCATACTCAGCCAATCGCGAAAAAAATCGGGTCCATGGAACGCCCAGCTAGCCAATTTTAATGCTAATTATTTACACGATATAAATCGATCTATTTGAAACAGTTAAAACCTCATTTTTCTTGAAAGATTTTCTTGAAATGCCAAACTTTTCTGACAATTGAGTTCATAACACGCATATGTAATTAATTCCTTTACCATGTATGCCATTCCACCTACAAGTACAGCTTCCACGACAGGTTAAAATTATCAATCGGTATATCTACCGTAGATAGCATTCTGAAGTTAAAATTTCCAAACCCTATTGGTAGCGTTACGTGCTGTCACAAGGGCTTAACTGTTTTTGGTGTTAGTTTTCTGTTGTTTTGTTGTATTGTTTTGCGTGTGATGTTTTTTGTGTTTTGTTGTCTATGTTGTTGTGTTGTGTTGTTTTGTTTTGGTGTTGTGTTGCTGTGTTGTTTTGTTGGCTTTTTGTTGTTGTGTTGCGTTTGGTTGTGTTTTTTTTTTGTTTGGGTTGCTTTTGTTGTGTTGTTTGTTTTGTTGAGGTTGTTGTGTGTAGTGTTGTTGTTTTTTTTTGTTGTTATGTGGTTTGTTATTGTTTTTTCTTGTTTGTTTGTTTGGTGTTGTTGTTTTTGTGTTCCTAGTTTCTCATGCTCTTACCTTGCCTTTTATTCCAGCTCAAACCTGAATATCAAGGTTGAAACTAGTCAGGATTTATAGCTTTGATAAGTCGTAAAATATCCACAAGTCTCAATGAAGAAAACCCGGAGTTTCATAAGCCAGATTTCCAATTTAAGAAATGACTGGGATGGAAATGTTTTGCATTTTTTCCCGGAAAGCCAAAAGTTTCCATATTTAGCCTATTTGCTGTATTCATCCTTTGCAGGATTGTTAGAATGCTCACATTTTAAAAATTGAATTGCACGGAGCATTTTCACACATTTGTTCATTTGTACAGTCACTGCAGAGGTACACAAGGCCGTTTTTGGGGAGAAGTAGAGAGCCGTCTTGTGGTCTCCCCTTGTTAAACTGCGAAGCAGCGAACCTAATCGCTACTACACCAAACACTGTTTTCCTGTAACATCATTTCTTTAAGTATACCCATATCATGACTACATCTCGCGCATGCCTTTCTAAGGTCTGCCTTGACCAATGTCCAAAAGGAACATCATGCTGATTTTGTGTAACATCGCCACTGGCTATGTCCTAATTCTGCAGGACACCCACAAGGATCGATAACCACCGCACAGCATATCCAGGACATGGTCTTTGACATCGCGAGACCACCTGACAATATGTGAATTGCTATATATGTGGACAGGCACCGCAGTAGAAAGCAAACTCAATGTCTGATGACAAACAACATCGAGTCCTCACCATTGGATCTTAGCTAGCTCTGTTCATCCTTACTCAGTCTACCAATCCAACCTCATCAGTAGACTTCAAGCAGCCCCTCACCAGCCTTGAGACTTCCACCAAACCTCACTTCTTTAGTGGCGCTTTCAACAGCCACAGTACGCAATGGGGCTACAATGGAGCCAATAAAGACGGACAATCTGTCGAAGAAAGGATAGACAGTCAACATCGACGTCTCCTTCACGACTCTTAAGCTGCCCCATCATTTCATAGCGTCCTTTGGAAGAGATGTTACAACCCTGATCTAGCTATTGTTATAAAAACATCTCTAACCTGTGTACAAGATTGTTTTGGATACTTTCCCCTACTCAACCTCGACCAATCGGTATCCACGTCAACGCTGCGTAAAGTCCCTTTAGCGTCGCTTTTAACTACAAGAAGCAGACTGGCAAGGATCACATGATGACCTTGATCAAACGTAAGAGGCTTGGCTTCCAAAACCCCATAACTATGACAAATTTGCCAACTCGTGAAAATAACTGCCGGGGATTCATACCCAATGCCGTAGGACGGTTAGACCAGGCTTTTCCATGGTGTGCGAGAGATATCAAGAATTATCACCATGTTGAAGCGGATCCGTTTTTCGTCGGCTGAACAACTGCTAAAGGTGAGGCAATGTCAGAGGATCTCCAGGAAATATAAAAACCTGCAGACTATTTGAATCCCTATATACCCATAAAGCCTGGTCTACCATCCTAAGCTCCTGATGGATCCAACAGAACCCCACACAGACACATGCACAACCCAACAATTTACCCACCCACTGCTTTTAAATGCAAGAGAGCAAACTAGACCATAAGAGATTTAGTTGCGACCCTGGTTTCACTCCCCCCTTCAACATGGACGAATTGGAATCCGGGATTGCTAAACTTCAACCATGAAATGCAGTAGGCCTTGACAACATCTCAACTGAGCACTAAATATCCGGCCCCAGTAGCAAGACTGCCTTCTGAGCTCTACGATTGTGCCCTTATTTCTCACAGGTTCCAAAAGATCTTGGAGGAAAGCAATGTTTGGCATTCCAAAGCTTGGGAAAGATCCATCCATCCAAGAGCTACACCAAGTATCCTAGCAACTCCTCAGCCATACCTACAAGCCCTTTTTGAACGTCTCTTGCTCAATCGTATCGCACCTGTGATAGACGAACACCTCATAACAAGCCAAGCAGGTTTCCGTCCAGCAAATCCACTACAATCAAGTACTCCAACCTAACTCACACATAAGGTGTTTCGAGAAGGGTATTTAGTTATTATTTATTTATTTAATCGTTATTTATTCAGGTAAATTCCTTCAATACAAAGTTTGGTCTCCCATGAATCCCTGATAGACAATAATTCATAATACAATACAGAACATTTAGTTAGGTACCTAATCTTCATAACACATATACATGTATATGTTTGGCTATGTAGAATTATGTAATTATATCTAAAAACACTTTACCACTTTGAAGATGGTAGCAGTACCCACACAACGCACACACCCCCAAATTAAATGCCACAAAAAAAACAAAACACATGTACACAATGCAAACTAAAATGCCAAATATGAAAGAGAAAGAGGAACACCTACCCGCGTGCTCATCGTATGGCCTATAATGGTGTATGGCACCGTGTGACACCCAAGTGAACTAGGTACAGTGGAATTCGTGAAGATCCTATTAGCGCCCTCTCCCAAATGTTCAACTACTCTCTCCCGTGCTGTAAAAATGTGTATAAGTATAACCCATGTCAGACATTTGAGACAGGTTTGCCAAATATTGCAGGTCGTTTGGGAAACCATCTAAAAAAAACACCCAAAAACACAGCAGGCTTGTTGACTCATTTCAATGCATTTTTAGGCTGAATTTGAATATGCTCAGAAAATAATAATTTTGAATTTTGTGAACTCCAAAAATTTCAAAATTGAGACAAAAATTAAATGCGTTTGGCGAGTCACTCGACATCCGCAGGGAGAGAGTTAAAAGCACCCAGCTGAGTTGGCGTTGCCAGTGGACAGTGAGGGCTGTTTTCCCCGAACGACTTTCTGTTGTTACCGACCACAGTCTGCAAACTAGACTTTTTGTCAAACAAAATTTTGGAGAAAAATAATTCAATGTTTGATTCCCTATACACACAAAGTAAGTATTTTCAATGCTCTCTGGCTACCATATCAGAGTGCCCACGGGTCCATTCACCCATATATTGATCGGTCGTATACACTATAATAGGAAACAACATTTTAGGTGTTTTACCCCAATGCCCTCTCACTGACGCTACCAAGATCATCCCCCCCCCCGACTAGTAAAAGATTTTGTTTTTCTTTTGCACAAATGTACTAAAAACAACTAAAATGAGGTTTTTTTTTTTGTTGTTTTTTTTTCTTTTGGCACTAACCCCCCCACTAGTGCCATAAAGAAATTGTCTGGATTAATTCTGTAAAAACACAAAAACATAAGCACACAACACGCACGCACACATCACCCACAACTCGCATATACCAACACACACCTACACACACATAATACACATGCACCCATAACACATTCATGCCTTACACCTATAATACACCCCACACATGCCTTTCCAATCACAGAACAATTTTCATATTGCAATACACCTAAACTAATAAACAAGGAATATCATGGGTTATGGCACTTTTAAAATTAAACAACTCATGGATCTAATTTACTTCGTGGCCTTTTGGGACCTTATCCATAGTACAGCTGCTCTGTACTGGAATGTTCTTTTAACCAGCTTTGTTATTCCATGACGGAATGACAACATTTTCTACCTGACACGATTGGCCGTTATAATGTGTTGCACAGCAAAAACAACAAACAATTTGGCCACAACCTGGTAAAAGTCAAACAGAGAGATAGAATCAGGATCAAAATGCTTAATGCATTTAAAAGTTTAAAATTAAGATTTGATAATTCCATCTTCTCCTCAGATTATCCAAACCAAGGTCTTTCTCATTTTGTCCACCGAGGTCGAAGTCTGCAGACAAAAGGACACGGGCAAGTCTGTTTTGCAAAGTTTGGAGATCATTATGGTGCCCAGTATTGAAATTGGACCAAACGGAGATGCCATAGTCAAAATGCGGAAAAGACCAAGGCTGTGGCAAGCATATTGACTGTAGTATGAGGAAGTATACTTAATTCTCGATTACACCAATTCTCTTGGAAACATGTGAACAAACATAATGGCATGATTGCCCACAAATAAATACGGATGCAAAATAAACACCCAAAGACTTGTATTAATGCGCTTTCATAGAAACATTTCATACATCGGAAATATTTATAATTATTAGCTGTCTGTTGAGTGCCCAACACAGAATATTTTTTTTTTTTTTCTGTTGCAAGGTAAGTTATTTGCAATTTTGTCAAGTAGTGTTCAGCTCATTTGGAGGGTAATTGGTATCAGATGAACTGACTAAAAGGGGTATTGTCATTGCAACCATAACACATTTGCATGAAACTGATTCAGGTAAAGAATTCACAAAATTTCTTAAATAAAGAGGACCAAAGAATTGATCCTTGTGATACCCAATATCAATATTCTTAAAATCTGAAGTACAGAATATTATAACAGCTTGTGATCTAACTTTTAGATAGAATTAAACCAATTTAAGCATTACAGTGATCCATAATTCTTTAATTTACTAAGAGTAGATTATGATTTAACGGTATCAAAGCCTTCTTAGATCTAAGAAGATAGATACTGTTACTTTCCTATCATTTATTTATTAAGGAATGATCAGTTACATATTAAAAGAGTAGTATTAGTACGTGTTGACTTCTAAAACCTGATGACATGATTCAAATTGTTATAGGTAAAGATGACATGTACAGCACGGCTTCAAGAATTTTTGATTTAAAATAGGAAGAACAGAAGGGCTATAGTGGTTAACCTCACTTTTGTCACCCTCTTGAAGATAGGTGTAACCTTAGCTTTTTGCCACTCGATGGGAAAACGAAGTGATCAAAAAAGGTTACAAAATATGCAAGGGGGGTAACAAATGATTGGTGCTGACAACATGAGGAGTTTATACCCCAAAACTTATTCAATACCTGCGCTTATTATTAGAACAAGTCACGGAGCGATCAAATAAAACCCAGAGTTATACATATCAAATTGAAATTAGTTGTAATCTCAGGGTTAGAAGCTAAAAATTATCACAAATATTATTATTATTATTATTACTAGTATTATTAAATTTAGCCAAAGTTTTACCACAGAAGGAAATACCCATTAAATGATCTGCCAATCTTCTTATCATCACAAGTAAAACCGGCATTTGTTTTAATATTAGTTACAGGTGATGTATTTCTTGGAATTAATTTATTAATGTACTCCAAAGTTCTGGTCAGTAAGTATCATTAATAGCATTATTGCAGTGTCTTTTTCAATGATTGTTAAGTTTATTTACTTGTTTTCTTAACTGCCTAGCCATTGCCCAGTCGTGCGGATAATTTGTTTTATGAGCCTTTGAGAAGAGAGGGCCCTGTCTTTGAAAGCTCATAATTCACTTGTAATCCACTCAGGAAGTGAGCCATTGAATTCTTCTCCTTCACAGACAATGTGATAATTATCAAACAAGTCCCTAAAAGTGCAGTAGGCATTGTCACACATCACTACAATGTTCAAACAGTGCTCCAATTTAATTTTCTTAATTGTAGAACAAAATCATTATCATTAAAGTGTTTAAGCATCTGATTTCACATCTTAGTGTGTATTTGTTTCTTATTCTTAGGAGTTAAATAAATAAGTGAGTGATCAGATATCCCTACACTGGGAACACCAGAAGATGAATTTTATCTGGTTTGGAAACAAAAGCCAGATCA